>RJWT010053009.1:0-10488 GCA_004365215.1 Cuniculus paca | reverse complement strand
CGTTTAAATTCTTTTTATTCTCTTTGTGGGCTTCAATTCATATTTTAGATTCTTCCTGGGTCCAGGGGACCCAGTTCCTTCCTTCTTGTCCTCTCCATGATGTTATATTCCAGCATCTGAACTGTTTCTCTTAGAGACTGTTTACTCTGCTGCTTACTGTTCCGCCATCTTTGATCATTCTCTGATCTAAATTTCATGATTTCTTTTCATCTATTTGCTCTGAATTTAAATTTTCTTTGTTATGTGGGATAAGATGGCTAAAGGGCACTGGTGTTCAGCGTTTCCTTTCCCCCCACGGAAGGCGAGAGACAGCTGGAGTTGGGAATTTCTGTTCCGCAGGTAGAGCAGGCACGGATGAAACCCCAGCAGGCAAACGCTCTGGTGAAGCAGCGTCTGCTCGGTGCAGGCCTGTGAGGAGGAGCAGAGAGCTCTGGCTCTTCTCAGGGTGGCCTTTTGCTTTCATTGCTGCAAGCCCAAGGGAATTTCCTTTCCCTCAGTGTTCCTGCTGAGGACCTGGTCGACTCCTGGAGGCAAAACCTGCAGAATATGGTGGCCTCCGTAACACCCTTCCCCAGATGTTGATCATTGTGCTGTCCACACTGACCCCTGGAACCTCTTCAGTTACTGTTTAGGTTTTCCCACCTCCGCACTGGTTCCTGCAGAGGCTTCTGCTCATGCGCTTCCTTTCCACTAAGTTCTGCTTTACTGTATCTATTTGTTTCTCCTCTTTTTTGAGGTGGGGTGGGGCATAGTGGGGGGAGGTAGTGATTTGCCCTGAGATTCAGTTCTCTGACAGATATAACAGTAGTTGTTCTCATGATAGCTAAATCTGGGAAGTGGCCTATATGTCCATCAGCAAATGATTGGATAAATAAAATGTGGTGTTTATACACAATGGAGTACTACTTTGTGATAAAGAAGGATAAACTGGAGGCATTTATAGGAAAATAGATGCATCTTGAGACCATCGTGTTAAGTGACATAAGTCAGACTCATGGACTTAAACAGCACTCTTCTCTTGTATAGAAACCCAAAGTATAAAACAAAGAGCAAAATAAAAGATAGATAATAGGAAGTAGGGAGACAGATCTTTCTCAAAGGGAAAGATAGAGGGAGGGGAGGAAGGAAAAGGAGAAGGAGATGAAGAAAGAATTAAGATGAATTGTGTACGTGGACCCACTCCCCATGTGTACTGTGAACATGGACTCATACAACTCTGAAAGAATTGTTGGCTTTTTAGTTTGAAGTTTTGTTACTCAGATGGGGCGGCACCTGCCAAGTTCCTGATAGGCCGACAGGGAAGTAGCTCTTTCACACGTGAGGACGCGGAGCTATAGCCGCCGATTTGCTCTGGGCTACCACCAAGACAGTGTGGTGCAGGCTGACGCAGGGGCAGCAGATTTACCAAGAGCGGAGTAAAGAATGAGATGACTTGCAACACCCTACAAGGAGTGCGGGCAGAGCCAAGGAAGACCTGTACACAGGAGCAGGGGCAGTGGTTTTTTTTTTGCTTTTTATTTTTATTTTTTATTTCCACAGCACAGGGAGGTTGTACCTAGGGCTTCTGCAGTGAGCTACATCTACAGTACATTTTTTATTTTGAGACAAGTTCTTGATAAATTATCAATTTATAAATTGATAAATTGCAGTGTGCTCCACCGTGTCTGGCTGTGGTGCTGTTTTTTAGGGGAAGTGTGCGGGTGGAAGGAGGATGTAGCTTGGACCCAAGCATGTGGAGAAAATGCTGCTAAGGGCCGGGCCAGGTGTTGCCTCCCCTGGGCGGGTGATGCAGGCCCCTGCTGCAGTAAGATGCAGGCCAGGGGCGTGGGGAAACGCACAGGTCATGCTCATTCCAGGAAGGAAGAGTATATTTCTGAGGCAGCTCATTTTGCGTCAGGGCACAGTGGCGTGGTGTGGGGCTGGATGGAGGCGGAAGTGGCCTTCTTGCTCAGCGCTCAGCTTGGAAGCCACGGAACCAGCATTTGGATCCAGGGGTTCCAGGCCACTTGAATTCTACACCGCAGAGCAGAATAACAACCTGGGATTTACAGGGAGAGGTGGGAGGAAGTGGTAGAACTGATTTTCCCACTTTGAGATGTTTCATTTCAAAAATTTTGCAGGGGCAGGGGTGAAACTCGGGGTTACAGCACTTGCCTGGCAAGAGAGAGGCCTGAGGTTTGATTCCCAGTGTCACACAGAAAGCGAAATCATCAATAAAGGAGCGTGCCTATGCCAGAAGTGTGGTGTGACAACGGTGATTATAAAAACTGGAAGAAGGGCCGGGGATCCAGCTCAGCGGCCTTAGCGCCTGCCTGGCAAGTGCAAGGTCATGAGTTCAGTCCCCAGCGCCACATAAAAACAAAAACAAAGACAATAACTTGAAGTACATGCAACAAGTAAACATTAGAGTAAATGAAAAGAAACAAGTTACTCTTAAACCAACCGCATCTATATATTGTTTCAGTTCCGGTCCATCTGCATGAATGTTACATATGGATATTGCATATGTGTTAACCTTTTTCACTTAACATTGTATTGTGGATATTTTTCTATGTTCATGTGTTTTTTTATTCAAATGATATGTAGTGGTATAAGTTAAGTTGCATAACAGTCTATGTTACTGATATGCTATAAATTAGAAAATCATATTATTGTTTGACACTTGACAGTTCAAAGCTTTTTTTTACAATGCTAATCCCAATTGTGTTTTGTTTTGTTTTTGTCTTTTTAAGACAGGGTCTTGCTATGACGTTCAGGTTGGCCTTGAGCTCACTTTGTAGCCCAGGCTGGTCTCGAACTCACAACGATCCTCCTGCCTCTGCCTGCCAAGCACTGGGATTACAGGCGTGAGCCACCACGCCCGGCTAATTTCTCCAATTGTTTTCCTCCACTGAGAAGGCTTCACTCACTTCCATCAATGTGATTAATAGGTCAAGATATATGGATAGATGTGTAAATATTATCAATTGTCCTAATAGTTTCAAGAATGACCATACCAATTTTCTGGGTTTTTAGCATTGAAAATGCAATCTGTGCACACACACGTGTGTGTGTGTGTGTGTGTGTGTGTGTGTGTGATAGTTGAGATCTAAAATGTCCCCCCAAAGTATCATGTGTTCAGAGGTGGGGCGTTTGAAAGGTTATTGGATCATGCAGGTGCTGTTTCCATCATTGGATTGATCCAATGGATGATTTCTTATGTTTTTAGATGGTGGGGCCATGTTGGAAGCAGTGGGTCACTGGAGGCATGAACTGAAAGGATGTATTCTGGTTCCTGACTCCTCTCTTTTCTGCTTCCTGGAAGTCATGAATTGAGTAGCTTTCTTTATGCTGTTTCTGCCTTGGAGCCAGCCAACTGTGTATAGCTAGAACTCTCTGAAGCCATAAGTCAAATAAACCTCTCCTTTTTAAACTGCAGGTGTCAGGCATTTTGTCCCAGTGATGGAAAAGTAAATGATACAAAAAATTGGTACTAGGAGTGGGGTCATTTCTGTGACTGTACCTGACAGTGGTTCAGAAGCCTTTGGAACTGGTTTGCAGTAGGAGTTTGGGAAGGTTTGGAGATGCAAGCTAGAAAAGTCTTAGATGCTGAACACAGAGCTTGATAAGCAATATTTGTTGAATTCAAAAGACCAGGATGCTGAAAGGAATGCGGACAGTAAAGGCCAGCCTCAGGAAGTTTCAGATAGGAACATAAATAGTATTAAAAAGTGAATGAAAGGCCATGAATGCTACATTCTGGCCAAAAAATTATCTGTATTTCCCCTATGTCCTAAGAGTTTCTATGAAGCTAAATTTAAAGGTGGTATACTAATTAGTCTGGTGGAGGAAATTTCAAGGCAGCCCAGTATTCAGGCGGTGGCTTAGGTACTGCTGGTAGCTTTTAGCCAGATTTACAATGAGAATTAAGAGCAAAAAGCAGAGCTGAATCATTTAAAAAATTTGCAGCTTTGCCAGCAAGCAAGTGCTTGTAAACTTGGGGTAAGAAGAACATGGTTGCTAAAAAGATTAGAGTGATTAAAAAGAAAACAAATACTTTCATTAGGACAGCTAAAAAGATGCCTTATGCACATCTCAGGAATTAGCCAGACCTCACCCATCACTGGCGAAGGCATAAAAGAGTAAACTTCCTTAAAAAACTTTGCTTTGAAAAAAGAACCCCAGGACACCCTGTTCGTTCAGGACCACCTAGAGAAGTGCTTCCCTGTGTTTGGCTATCGAGGCACTCAGAGGCCACTGCAACCATGGCCCAAGAGGTTCTAACTACTATTTAAATTGGCAGCCAATCTTGATATCGTCCACATCATTCAGGTTTGATGGGCATACAAAATGTAAGAGATATAGGTCATGGAGGCTTCCACCCAGGTCTCAAAGAAAGGCCTGGGAGGCTAGGAAACAAGCCCCTAGGAGGGTGTTACACAAAGCTAAAAAAAAAAAATGAAGACAGAGCTGCAATGGACACATGAGTAAGTTGGGGATGTCAGGAATCTAGAACACCAGAAGAAAGCCACAGGAAGTGAACAAAGCCAGCCCAGGAGAGAGACCATGTGGGCTGCAACCAGCAAGGCTGCCTAAGCCATTTTACACTCACATCTCATCACGACCTGCATGCGTGTGGGACAGGGAGCTACAGGATTCAATGTTTGCCCTGCTGGGTTTTGGTCTTGCTTTGGTTCAGTTCCTATTTCCCTGTTCCTCCTTTTTGGAATAGGAATACTTACCCTGTACCATGGTATGTACCATGGTACGTTAAAAGTATCTAACTTTCTTCTTGATTTTTACAGAGGTTCACAGCTAACAGTTTGCCTTAAGTCTGAGATGAGACTTTGGTCTTAGACTCCAACAGTGTTAGAACAATTAAGAGTTTGAAGACTCTTAGAGAAGGACAGGAACCTTTTTGAGGGCTGGAGCAGAATGTTGTGATTTGGATTTAAAATGCCCCCCAATGTCTCATGTGTTCAGAATCAGGGCTTTTGAAAGGTTATTAGCTCATGCAGGTGCTGTACTCATGGGTGGATTAATCTGATCGGTGAGCTCTTGTGCTGTTAGGAGGTGGGGCCTGGTGGAAGTGGTGGGTCACTGGGAGACTGACTTGAAAGGGTGTATTCGTGTTCCTGACTCCTCCCTTTTTCTGCTTCCTGGCTGCCATCGATGAGCAGTTTTCCGCTATCATGCCCTTCCACCATGCCTTTTTTTGCCTTGGAGCCAACCATAGACTAAACTCTCTGAAACCATGAGCCAAGTAAATCTGTTTCCTAAGTTGCAGATACTGTTTATTTTGTCCCAGTGATGGAAAAGTGATTTGTGTGTGTGTGCCTATTGTGAATAAATGCCAAAATATTGAAAAATAAGAAATAGGACTTTGTTGCAGGTATAGCTTCGTGGCAGAGCACTTGTCTAGCATATGTGAGGTCCTGAGTTTGATTCCCAGACGTAAAATATGGGGGGGTACTTTTATAAGCTGATGGAATGACACGTCTCATCTCCCATAACCTGTGCTGGGGCTTGAATGTAGAGCCTTTAGCACGCTAGGTACTAATGAGCTATACCGTCAGCCCTTCAGCATGACTTCTTTTCAAATTTTCAATCTGTGTATGTAGGTTTGCATGTAAGAGGCATTCTGGAGAAATGCATTGAGTGAATGTTTAACAGTTGGATCAGAGGATGACAGCTAAAACATTTTTACTATTTAGCACTTAGAAAGTTACTGGCAGAATTAAGATGATATTCTGACTTGCAATCTAGAGCTCTTTCTTTTATCATAACTCCAGTTTTACTTCATTCAGCCAGTATTTACTGTATATTGAGTCTGCACAGTACAGTGCTAGATGCCAGGGCTACTACTATTGATGCAAGTATAGCTCTACCAGCCCCCAATCTGCCTGCCAGCAGAGACATTATTCTCAGCAGGGAACTCAGCTAAGCACTGAGGCTGTCATCCGCAGACACAGGACAAGATAGGACAAGAGATAAGACAGGACAAGAAATCTTTCAGGTCCTGGGACATCTGAGGACATCTGGAGCCACCCAAAAATTTATACCAGACACTTTAAGGACCTTGCTTACTGAGGTGCATGACTGCCAGAGAACTTGGACCACAGAGGTTTATTCAAATCTTTCTGACTAATGTGCCTTGCCTTTTTTCAATCCCTATAAAAGGGGGCCACTTCTCTTTGCTCCTTAAAAATGGCCCTTTCACCTTCTGTCTGCCTGCACCCCAGCACAATAAATTCCACTCTATGTTGCCTTTACACAAGCCTGGTGGTCTCTGCTGGTCTCTGCCCTTCGCGTGTTCATTACACTACCCAGGAAGGACCTCACAGTGTGCCTGAGAAACTCACATACTTCTTTTGATGAAAGTCTCATTTATAAACTGAAAAGACTGACCTCAGAAATCCCTTCTAGTTCCTGGATTCTGTGATCTTGTAAAACCTTGAATCTCCCACTTATCCATATGAAATCTGGAACAAGCTTATTTTAAAGAAAAACCTAAAGTAACCTGTGATTCAGAATGAACATAGGAAATATTTCTCTTTTTTACCCCTTTCATCTTCATTCACTCATTTATTCATTCATCATTCCTTGAGCATATACTAAACATTAGACAGTATGAAGTGCTGAGAACAAAAACAAAAATACTTCTTTTCTCATAAAAAAATCAATGACGTTTTCAAGAGGACTATCGCATGCAAACTTCATGTGAATGTGATGCAGAGGGGCTAGTATTCTAGCTAAAATTTAACAGGGTGGTCCCAGTATTAAAGAACAGGGAGGCTGCAGCTAATGTTGACTTGAGCTTACCCTGTAAATGCTCCAAAAGCTAGAGGGAAGGCCCCTGAACTCTGAAGCTTTATCACAGGACAGATATTTTTACCATGCTTGCCCACATCAGGACGAAAGAGGAGGAATGCATATGAACTCACCATTTCTCCTCTTCTACTTGGACTCCCACGGACTGGAACTTACTGGGTGCTTTATTCTCTCCCGTTTTGTCAGGTTCTTCAGCATCATCCACCTGAAGATATCAAACAAACAGAGTTGTTCCATTTAGTCACCTCACTTGGGAAAAAAGTCATTTCATCAGAAACATCTGCAGTGTTCTGGAATGCTTTATAACTTGTAACCTCTTTGTTCAGTACTTGTGTATTTGATGAGGGCCATCACCATCTTATCAGCATATTCTTTGACTCTGCTGATCTAAATACCATTTTATTTGCTCTCAAGCTGGCTGATAAGTGTCTATGATTCCTTCATAGATTTGCAAGTACAGTCTTCCCTCAAGACCCACAGGACATTGCCTCCAGCGCCCTCACAGACACCCAAATCCATAGATGCTTGAATTTCTTATATAAATGGCCCAGTATTTACATATAAGCTACCCATGTCCTCCTGTATACTGTAAGTCATCTTATATCCTTTATAATGCTTCATGCAATGTAAATGCTATGTATGAAGATGTGATAAAAAATACAGTGAATGGTTAATTTTTAAACACATTTTATTATAGTAAAAGACATATAGCCATGAATTCCCCCTCAAGATATTCCTCCTTGGTTCAAATGCATGTATCCCGCCCTTCTTGCCACTTTCTGAAGCAGTTCTGGGAGTCCTCTTTTGTGAGTATTGTTAGTTGTACTGTTGTGGCTGCCTCAAGGCCCTGAATCCATTCAAAACGTTTATCTTTTGTGGTCCTTTTGACTTTGGGGAAGAGCCCAAAGTTATGTGGTGGCAGAGCCAGCGCCTGGTGGGTGAGGAGGCACTGTGATGTTTGTATGAACCTGCCTTTCTGCTGGAGGGCTCTTGACAGTGGCGTTCACTGTGTTTTTGATCACACCTCACAAAGACACTCAGGAAAGAGGGCTCCAGAACTGCTTCAGAAAGTGCCAAGAAGCATGGGATAAGTGTATTTGAAGTGGAGGGGGAGTTGAGGGGGATTAGTGACAATGTCTTTCACTGTAATAAAACTTTTTATTTAAAAATCCACCGTATACATTGTTTTTTAATCATTCCTGATAAATAGCAATTCTACTGCATTGTTTAGGAAATAATTCAAGGAAAACAGGCCGCACATGTTCCACACAGATGCATCTTTTAGAAAATATATTTTTGATGCATGGCCGTTGAATGTGTGAATCTAGAACCACGGGCGAAGAGGGCACCTGCACGTCATTACCGTGAGCGTCCTATCAGAAGGGTGCACTGTGAGGCACGTACTCCTAGAGGCTGTGTGCTGACAGATTCGATACCAGAACAAAGACGGAGAATTCATTCATTACAGTTGTGGCTGCTGGAAGATTCACATAGTGCTGATATTAGGAGATTTACATAGTAACTTATCAGGGTAAACCATAGATTTTGTTTTTCTTCTTTCATACTAAAGAACTGGCTTTGAAATATGTCACTGGTTTGTTCATTAGCTATGTATTAGAGCTCAGAGGGAAAATCTTCCTGTCTGTCACACTCGATCCAAGCTGGAAGGAAATTTTAGGACTATTTGGAACAATTACGCTTACCTCCCCCCATAATTAGTGAATTATTTTTAGACATAAAAGCAATTTATTGGAAGTCATACAAAATTAAAATATGGAAATATATAATGTAGAAAGTGCAAGTCCTCAATGTTTTTGATTTTCTTCTTCATAAGATGTCTCTTTTGACCCTACATCCTTTCTCTGATATATTACTAACATTTTTCTTTCAGTTTATCTTTCATCTTATACATTTTGTTCTTCATTGTAGAGAATCTTATTATGTTTTCATCTCCAGCTTTCAGGTTTTGGGGTTATATATATATATATATATATATATATATATTTATTTTTGGAAAACTCGTGACCTTGTGTTTGCCAGGCAGGTACTGTGTCACTGAGCTATATCCCCAGCTCTAATATATATATATATATGTATGTATTTTTTTTTTGGCAGCACCAGGGATTGAACTCATGACCTTGTACTTGCCAGACAGGCGCTCAGGCCGCTGAGCTAGATCCCCGGCCCTATTTTTTATTTTTGAGATGGGATCTCGCCATGTAGTTCAGGCCAGCATTGAGCTCACCATGTAGCGCAGGCTGACCTCAAACTTGCTGTGATCCTCCTGTCTCAGCCTTCTGAGTTCTGGATTACAGGCCACACCTGGCCCCTTTATTTTGTTTTGTTTTGTAGGCTCTGGGAATTTTTTTTTTCATATTTGATTTTTGGCCAACCTTCTCATTCTCCCTTCGCAACTCTCTCTGTCCCCCACTTTTTTTGGTTTTCTGAGACAGAGTCTCATTGTGTAGCTCAGGCTGGCCTTGAACTCATGGTCCTCTTTCCTCTGCTTCCTGATTGTGGGGATTATGAGCATTCATGCTTTCTTCTGCTTCTTTTTTTGACACTGGCCATTGAGCCCAGGGCCTTTGCCCTGGCCTCAGCCCTTTTTTATTTTATTTTATTTTATTTTTTTTTTTTTGCGGCACCGGGGATTGACCTCACGACTTTGCGCTTGCTGAGCAGGTGCTTAGACTGCTGAGCTAGATTCCCCAGCCCTGGTTTTTGAGACAAGGTCTCACTATGCTGTTCAGGCTGGCCTTGAGCTCACTTTGTAGCCCAGGCTGGTCTCGAACTCACAATGATCCGCCTGTCTCAGGCTCCCAAGTGCTGGGATTACAGGCGTGAGCCACCATGCCCGGCTGCCCTTTTTTATTTTGAGACAGGATCTTGCTGAGTTGAGGATGCATTGGAACTTGGGATTCTCCTACCTCAGCCTCCCAGTTACAGGTGTGTGGCATCACACCCAGCTTAGTTCTGAAACATGCACCCTACTCAAAGTTTGTGTGTAAAGTGTACATAGAGATGGGACACCCCTGCCCCTACCAGCAGCTGATCTGGCTCCATTATTAACTCATTCACCTTTTCTACTTACTTTTACTGTATCCCAGCCTCGACCCATACCTCTCATATACACAACAATTCCTACGCAAGTGGATCTATTGATGGCCTATTGATTTGCTGGTCTTAGTGTCTCTCTCCTTCTCATTCCCAGTACAACTTTTTAATAAATGTTGATGTTTTATGTAGCAGGTCTCCTATGGTTCTTCTTTTTTGATTAAAAGCAAAATCTCTAGGTTATTTTGGGAAATGAACTTATAAGTACATGTTAATATCAAATTATAAAATCTGTCTTACTGGTTTCCACCAAGTGATAAGAATCACACTGACATTTTTATTGGAATCTCTTTAAATATTTGTATTAGTTTTGAGAGAATTGCTATTTTTACACTGTGGAGCATTCTTGTGCAAAAATATTGAATAACTTACCATGTATTCTGGACTTACATTTTACATAGGGATCTTTTCATAGTGTGTTCAGACAGGTGTTATACATTATTCCTGGAGCTTATTCTTATTGTTTTATAGTTATTCATCACTACCATAAATGAGCCAGGCACTGCACCATATGCTTGTACTCCCAGCTACTTGAAAGGCTGAGGCAGGAGAATCTCTTGAGCT
>RJWT010053008.1:0-10479 GCA_004365215.1 Cuniculus paca | reverse complement strand
AAACTATAATCTGCCAGTAACCACTTAGCTAATATTGATCCAATAGTGAACTCCAGACCAAAGAGTCACCATAGCTGTCCTAGCACCTACCACACTGCCCCCCTCCTGTATGAGACACATTGTCCCCACAGGGGGCTTGCAGCTCTCCAAGGCATCCACCACAAGGCTGGCCACTGCTCCCTAGAGGAGCAGCCAGTAGGGACAGGCTTTCTGATACATCGCACAGGTGTAAGTAACCCATGATTTACCTCATTGCCTCGAAAGTCTTGGTTGAACCTCAGCGCTCCTGTGTCAGCAAGATGCTGACTGTATGTGTACATGTACACAGGCAGGGGTGGGATGGATCGTGTGAGGCCACTAACACATCTGTCAAATGAGTCAAAAAAGCACAGGGGAAAAGGCATTCATCAAAGACCAGGGATCCAGGCCACATGGAAGGTGGCAGTGATGCTTCCCACAGTACAAAGGTCAAGCAGGAAAGAAGGAAGCTGTCCAAAATCCTTGGGCATCTTCTTGGAAAGGCTTAACTACCTACCACTGTTGGAGAAGACCAGACAGGCCAGTGACCTGAGGGCTGGGATAGGCCATCGGTGCCAGCCATCAGCCTCAGGACACACACACATGCCTCAGAAGTCAGCCAGTTCCTGGGAACATGACTGTTTAAGTAGCACCCTGGGTGGGCCCTACCATTTGGGGTACCTTCCTCCTCCCATTGCTCCCCAACTGCAGCTGTCTGTGGGAAGGCACACAGGTAAAGCCCAACAAGGATCCCCAAAGGTATGCTGGGGTTCAGTACAGTGAGCGCTGCATTCGCTGAGTTAATTTCCAAATTGCCTTCACAGGGCCTGATGGCAGCAGGTGCCCAGGAGTCCTTGACCTCAAGATCCTGTCCTAGAGGGCAGCAGCACAGCACGGCCTGTCATATTCACACTGTGAGATGGTGAGGTCATGGCACATGGCCCAGTTTAGTCTCTGGCTTTGGTGGGTAGAATTGTGACATTTTTCTCTAAATCAGTACATCCTGTCACAGCTGACTGATCCTGCATTTAAATAGCTGCCTGCTGTGTCTTGGTGCTCAGAGAATAACAGGAAGTGCCCTCAATACCCAGGCTGTTAGCAGGAGGAAAAGAAAGAGGCCCTGCCGAAGAAGACTCCTAAAAATAGTACAGCCCACACCTCCCACAAGCAGCCTGCAGAGAGATGGAAGGCGCTGAGGGCTCTTTCATGCTGGATGCAAGAGAGGTAGTGGCCATAGACACCATGTTCATGCTTATGATGCTTAGAGCAATGAAGTGAGCCATGCGGGTGACCTCTGTGGTTAGCACTGGTGTCAGAGTCTAACAGACAAACCCAGAGGTCTGGGGACCAATCTATCCTCAAGATCTCTTGGGGTCCATTTTCCAAGCACCCACCATATGCCACGCCCTGTGCTCCCACTCAGTCAGACCCAGTGCTGGTCTCACAGCCCCCAACATAGATGGTTCTCCAGGTCACAGTCCCCCAGTGCATGTGGAATCTTCAGGTCACATTCCCCCAATTCAGAAGGAATCCCCAGGCCATAACCTCTCAAGTCAGGTCAAGCCCTTAGGCTATGTCCCTGACTCAAATGGGACAGACGAAGAAACTTCGGCTGGGTGGTTAAGTAACCTGCAGTCATTTGGACATTAAACGTCAGAGATTCTCAGGGGAGGGACTTAGTAGGATTCTTGCTACAACTGCACTGGGCAGGATAAGGACAGGGTCCAAGGTCATGGCCAGATTGAGGAGAGGGCTTCGAAGAGCCCATTCAAAAGTTTAGTCACACTTTGTACGTCTTCCAGGAGCATGGGTCAGAGTAAGGACAGCACAACTGAGATTCACTGGAGAGGCCAGGGTGGGGCTGTGGCCTAAGGTTCTGTAAATCATTTTGGCTTTTACCCAGGAAGTGGGCCTAGCAAGGAAGAGACATCTTGACATTTAACCTGGGCACTGAGGGAGAAGCAGACAGCATAGGCAGGACAGGTGGGAGTCTTTGTTGGAGAGAGGAACTCAGGGATGTGCTGGGCCTTGCAGGGAGGAACTTACTCCCTGTGCAAATGGAAGAGCTAGGCTGACTCTGGTGGGGGGAAGGGGAGCTGCCTTTAACAGGGCCCAGGAAAAGCCCCTCTTGGACAAATCTGGGCAACAGCCATTTGTTTCCAGAGTTTTACTGCAGCCTTCTGTATTTATTATTGGCTTTGATAGTAGAACCAAACCAGTATATTATGGACATATTTCACACACAGGAATGTTTTTAATGTTTATCTCCTGAGGAGGGAGCAAAACAGGAACTGAGCCACAGAATGGAGCCAAAAAGTCCTTCGGTGTCATCCAGCAGGGAGCACTGAAGTGAGGGCAATTCCACTGGCACTCCCACATCTACCTGCAAAGAGTTAGTTAATCCCCATGCTGAGAGCTAGATGCAGCCCCAAGGACTATGCAGACACTGGCCTGGCCCATTGTCTGGCCTTCCAACTCTTGGGCAGCAAGTGGGGACTGCTCTGCAAGGACCCCACCCTGCCCCCAGTCCTGGGTACTAGCTCTGTCCCAGTCAGCTAGCCCTGGGCAGCCTGAGCCCCCAGCCAGCCTGTTCACATCTCTGGCCAAGGATGACCAGACTCAAGCTCCCCTCAGTGACCACCTTCAGGAACACTGGATTTAAACCCTGTTTCACCCTGCCTTACCTCTGACTTTGGGCAAGCCTGGACTTCAGTTTCCTCCAGGAAGAAGAGAAGAAATAACATTCGTTACCTCACACATTGCTGTAAGAACTAAGATATGGTCATCAGGGCTGGCACACAGTCAGTACCAATAAGTGCTAGGCTCTGGGGCTATGATTCCTAGGCTGGTGGAAAAGCTACACTTTCTAAAGAAACTGTCCTGGAAAAAGAAGAGGACTATCCACAGAGCACAAGGTTTTCTGTGGTTGTTCCCCTGGCACAATCCCAGCCCCCAGCCTGTCTTGTCCCCTCCTCATGGTCTTTGGGCACAGCTCTGATAATCCCTGTCTTGGTTCCTTTTCTCTCGTTGCTGAGACAAGATACCCGACACCCAAAATGAAGGAAGGAAAGGTTTATTGCTTACAGTTCTTAGAGATTTCAGTCCATACTCAACTGGTTCCAAGGCAGGGTAGGATGGCTGAGGGGCAGGCATTCATGGTGGCTGCAAGCAGCAAGAGCAAACAGTGCAAAAGAGAGGGGCAAAAGAGAGAGAGAGAGAACACACCTTCTTCCCTCCTTACATAGTATGCAGGCCCCACCCCTGGACGGGTACAGCACTCTCACCGACAATCCCAGTGCTAATCCCAGCACTAAACCCAGTGCTAAACCAAGCACTAGGCAATGAACCAATCACAAATAATAGATTCAGCAGCCTCCATGACTGCACGAGGCTTGGCAGGGGCCACCTAGATACAAACCATGACAATCCCCATCTCAATAGCTGGCACCATCTGAGCTTTATCCAGGCTTCTGTTGAGCTGATGATTTTTCTCCTTATTGATTTATAAGGATCAGTAAGAAAATTGGTGCTTTGTAAATGTTTTTCACTGCAAATGCTCCCTCAATTATTCATCGGTCCCTCTGCTTGTGTGTGAAGAGTTCAGTCCTCAAAATTTATGTGGTTGTGCTGCCAGCCTTTCTCTGAGTTTCCTATCATACTTAACGATCCCCTAGATGAGGAATATCTATGACCCTCCTGCCTTCTTCTGGAGGAGTTCAACTCATTTTATTTTTCTATTTAGCTTGTCGATTTTCCCAGAATCTATCTGGCAGAAGAATGAGATTGAGTCTAAGTTCGTAAGTTCCCATCCACTATTGCAGACTTCAGGATGCTCTCTCCACAGCAGGGCTACCATACGTGCCCCAAGTTGCTGGCTGGTTTTAGCCCAGTCTGCACTCCAGCCATTCCACTGGTCAGGGCATGGTGGGACAGTTCTAATTTCCTGAGTTCTCATTTCCTGAGTTATGAAATTAGGTGATTTCCAATCACTTAATAAGACTAGTCTATCCTCACATTTGCTGTAGAAGTTTTTGAATTTGTATGTATTTGTTTCTTAAAATAAAAATGAGAACAAACTTGCCCATTTCTCAAACACACATGGGCATGCTTACATATACTAGACTTACTTGGAATCACAACACATGTATAGGTGCACTTAGGAAAAAAATTTTGTAATTAAATACTCAAAAACATGGGTATTTCTGTATTTTCTAGTGTCCTTTTTTTTAAAATCAGATTTTATTGGTACAATTTATGTATATGTAATGATCACGTTCATCATAGAGAATTTGTACCTGTACGTGATATAATTTGATTCTTTTTTTTTTATTCCCATTCCCCTATCTGGTGTCCTTTTCTAATCTTTCATATCATTTAACATTTTCTTCAGGAACAGCTTTCTATTTCTTGTTAGATTCATTTCTGGGCATCTTAGCTATGCTTTTATTGTAAATGGAGCCATTTTCTCATTTTTATTCTGGCTATGCCTTATTATACAGGAAGTCTGTGGGTTGTCATAATTAATTTTGCACCTAGCCTATGTCATCCTCTTGTTTGGAATAGTGTTCCTGGGGTGTCTGGATTTATAATCACAGCCTCCAGAAATGACAGAAGTTTACCTCTTCTTTTCTCATGTTTATGCTTCTGATTCCCTCATCAAATTGCATCAAAATGATATCAAATATCAGTACTGTGCTTTGGACACATAGAGAATGACTATACTACTCTCCATTAAGTGGGACCTTGGAAAATGCTCACTTCTTCCAGATTTATTTAGGGGTTTTTTGTTGTTGTTGTTTTGTTTTGTTTGTCTTTTTGAGACAGAGTCTCACTATACCATTCAGGCTGGCCTTGAGCTCATTTTGTAGCCAGGCTGGTCTTGAATTTACAACGATCCTCCTCCCTTAGCCTCCCGAGTGCTGGGATTATAGGAGTGCACCACCACACCCAGCCCTTATTTAGGGTTTTTAATCAAGATTGAATGCTGGACTTTAACAAACGGCTTTTAGACACCTATGGAATAATAATATATTTTTCCCATTAAGTTAGTAACAAGCTGAATTACCATAATAAATTTCTTAGTGTTAAATCATTGACTTTACAGGTTGATCCCACCTGGTCACAATATATCATTCTTTTTTTAAATACTACTAGATTTTACTGACTGATATTTTATTTAAGGGTTTTATATCAATATTCACAAGCAAGGTTGGTTTGTGTGTTTCATTTCTACACTACCCCCTGTCAAATTGAAAACCAATAGTAGTCTGCCTTCAAAAATTAATTTCAAAGCTTTCCTTCTTTTTCTGGACCCTGAAATGGAGTCACCTTTTTCTTACACTTTTTTCACATTTTCCCTGTGAAATTATCCGGGCTGATTTTCTGGGCAGGATGGGTAGTTCCCGAGCAACCAACCTCCCTTCTTCCTTCTGCAAAGACTGGCCACGGAGAGTCCTTATCCTTTCTGGGTTTTGTTTTGTTTTGCTTTTTTCATTCTTGTGGCACTCTCATGCTTCATGTTTTCCTAAAACATCATCCATAAGAGCAAAGCTCTCTCCTGATCCTCCATCATAAATGTGCACAGTGTCTCTATCATTTATCATTTTACATTTTCGCATTTTCTCTATTTTCTTTGATTAATGACAGCCTAACCAGGTGTTGGACTTATTTATATTAGGTGTCCCATTTTCTAATAATCTTCTATTATTATCTTTTATTGTTTGTATTTTTGCAGTGCTGAGGATAAAATTCAGGGCCTTGCATATGCTGGGCAAATTCTCTACCACTGAGCTACCTCCCCAAACCTTCCATTACTATCTTCTAATCCTTTCTTGTGATTTTCTTAGGTTAATATTATTCTTTTCAAAAGCTTGAGTTGGATGATTAAATATTATGTTTGGCTTGTGATCACAAGGATTTGTTTTTCTTCCCTGCACTGTCTTTGGCAGTGAATTGAAATAGCTTTTCTTCTTTTTATTTTTGAGATACTCTGTTTAAACCTTTGAGTATAAAGTGTTGTTTTGGGTTGGCTCTTGAACCTAGGAATTAAAACACAGGCATTTTATTCAGATAACTTGGTTGCCTCATTTCTAATTGTGTTTTAAATGTCTAATTTTATTGTCTTGTGATCATACACTGCAGTCTGTACTACTTCTACTTTAGATATTATATTGAGGGATTTTTGAATCTTAACTTGTGATTAAGAATTGAGTGTCCTATGGGCACCTAAAAAGGTTTATTTTCTATTAGGCCCTCGAAATTCAAAGACCCAATCCAAAAATGGGCATCTGAGATGAAAACACACTTCTCAGCTGAACAAATACGAATGGCAAATAAATACATGAAAAAATATTCAGCATCATTGGTCATTAGAGAAATGCAAATTAAAACAACTCTGAGAATCCATCTCACTCCAGAAAGAATGGCCAGGATCAAGAAAACCACCAACAATAAATTCTGAAGAGGCTGTGGGGAAAAAGGAACCCTTCTCCACTGTTGGTGGGAGTGCAGACTGATGCAACCACTGTGGAGGTCAGTCTGGAGGTTCCTCAAAAAGCTAGGATTGGAAGTCCGATTTGACCCAGCTATCCCATTTCTGGGCATATTCCCAGAAGAAGTGAAATCATCTTACCACGGTGATATATGTGCACCCATGTTTAGAGCAACACAATTTGTAATAGCCAAATCTTGGAAACAACCCAAATGCCCATCAATTGAGGAATGGATAAAAAAGACGTAGTACTTTTATACGATGGAGTACTATTTGGCTATAAAGAAGGATCACATTGAGGCTTTTATAGGTAAATGTATGCAACTTGAGACCATACTCATAAGCACAATAAATCAAACTCACATGTGTAAACACCTCATCATCTCCCTAGTGTAAGAAACTGAAAGACTCAGTAAGATAGAAAATCCCCAATAAATGTGGGGAAAAGGTTCTGAAGTCCAACAGTGCTTTTATTCTTTGATTTGATTGGTTTAAGTCTGCTTTCTACTATTTGATTGCAATATGTGAGAAGATATGAACAGCTTTTTTGAAGAAAACTAGGGCCATTAAGGTAGCCATTGTTGATTTCTTGTTGTCTGATTTGAAGGCCTGTAATTCTTTCACTCTTTTGTTTTATCTGGTTTTATATTATTTGGTTTTGTTTAAGTTTATTGTGTGTGAATGTATGAACAACCATTTCGAAGAAAACAAGAGACACTAGGATAGCCATTGTTAATCTCCTATTATTAGGTTTCGAAGACCTGTATTGCTTGCAGTGTTCTGTTCTGAAATTCTTTGTTGTGTTTAACTCTGTGTTGTGTTTTGTTTTGTTTTGTTTTGTTTTATTCTCTATAAAATAAAAAAAAATTTTAAAAAAGGTTTATTTTCTATTTTCAGCATGAGATATAGATTAAAAATCTTGCTTTTGTTGACTTGATGTGTTATTAGGTTGAGACAGAGTTGAAATCTCTGATTATTTTTGTATTTTTTATTATTTTGTTTTCTTTTTTTTAAACCTTGTCTGGTACCAGGACAAACTCATTCTCTTTCCTCTCTCTTTGTCTCTGTCTCTGACTTGCTCACTCTCTCAATCTCATTCCTTTCATTTGCATTTTTTATGTTCAGCCTTTCAGTTGTCACTTAATTGTGCCTCTTTCAACATCAAATAACCACTTTGTTTTGTGCTCTAATTTTAGAATACTTTTCATTCACAGCAGCATTCAAATTTTTCACATTTACTAATATTACACTGATTTTATATTTTATATATTTACATTTCTTTGTGTCCTATTTTATAGTTTATATTTGTCCACATTTTAAAATTTTATTTTGTATTTTCTACCTTATTGGTCTTGCCTTTCTCTTTCATCAAATGACCATTTGTTTCTCTTCCTGCTCTGTAATTGCCCTTACTCTCTAAAAAGATGACAGGAAGACCAGGGGGGGCTAGTTCCTCTTCCTCACTGCCTACTCCAGCAGCCCAGTGACTGCTGCCATTTTGGACTCACAGCCAGAGAGACTTGTGGAGGAAATAGAAGGATGAGAAATTCTATATAGGCCCTCCCTTAGCCCAGGATTCTGTCCCCAGCCCCGCTGCCCAGGGCCCAGACCCTCTGCCCTCTGCCCTGTGCCTCTGGTGGGTCTGGAGTCTGGCACAGGACCTACAAAACCTACTGGTCCACTATCTTGTCAGAGACCTCTTTTAATAAATAAATAAGTAAATAAATAAATAAATAAATCAGGGAAAAACCACAGTAAAATTGCTAGACTGCCTGATACAGTAATTGAATCCAGAAAAATCTCAAAATATAAAATGAGCATGGGTGAGGTGACCCACAGACACAGAGAAAATGAACTGCTCTCAGATAAGATTTTTCACAAGTTAATGGTAAAACTGGAAAACCAGGATGTGATGAAGTTTCTGAAAAATCAAAAGGACCAAAATTGATATAAGAACAGTCCAATAACTGTAGTTAAATTAGGATGTGGTCAAACCAAGGCAGGAGATTACAATGTGGCCAGCCAGCTGGAAAGTGGGCACGTACTCTCAACCATGGTGACCCAAGACACATGTGCAAAATAGTTCCCAAGCCCTGCACCAGGACCAGTCAGAAAGTGCTATCTTCAACTCTTCTGGCAGGAGCCCAACAGGTTTTTAATAGGACAGCCTAGAACTGATGCCCACCTAAAAAACAAGGGGTACAAAGGATAGTGGCCATTAACCTTTTTTTGCTACTGTAAGTGCTTTCAATGGCCCGCTCTCATGCGGCAGAGTATACTTCTTTTCCTACTTTAATTGACCCTCACTCACTCTGCAGAGCTAACTTCTTTTCCTACCTTTAATAAATGCAAAGCCTCACTACATACCTTTTCCACTTTTTTGTTCAATTCTTTGTTCAGGGCAGCAAAAACCTGGAAAGAATCTCTAGAAGGAGCCCACAGCACCCCAGAATCCTGGTAGTAAGACCCTGAACTGAAAACACTCCGGGGTGAATCAGCTACACCGCACAGCTTGCCCCAGACTTTCCCACTTCTCTAGGCCTTGCATTTTCGGAGCACTGTCTCTTCCTGCTAGCCCCATTCGGCTGAGGCTTCACCCTACTCCCCTTCCTCACTCCACCCTATCTGCACACTTCAGAGTTGGAGGAGGTAAGGAAAACAGTGGATCTCTTCTTATTGGATTTCAGAACATCTGTAAAGACTTCCATTCCAAATAAAATTCTACCTCTCTCTCCCTGGCATCTGACTTCCACACTTAAGAGATTTTCTTCTTTTGGCAGAAGCAAGGCAATGCTGCTCTCTTATTAAAGGGCACCTCCTCAGGGAAGGGGAGTTCCTGGAAAGTCCAGTGCAGAAAGGAAAGTGGCCAGAGACATAGGCTTTTGGACTTGGACTTAATAAAACTCAGGTTGCATGAGTCAGCCCTGGGAATCCAGGGACCCCTGCATGTGTGACCACTCAGACTTGCCATTGGTTCCCAGCTGAGGGGTTCACAGTGCTCCTAATAGGGTCAGCTGATTGTGGGAGTTGCCCAAACTCTAAGAGGCCATTAGGTTCACTCATAATGCCTTTGCCTCATGCTTTCACCACAGTGCTAACTTGAGTAACCAAACCCCAACACAAGAAGCAGTCTGGATGGTCCTGTAGTATGTGTCCCCTTCTGCCCACTTCAATCCCTCATTTAATTTTGCAAGATAACAACTGATAAAGTCTAGACAGGGACACTGCCAGTTCAAAGAAGCCCACCTGCCATCTTAGAAAAACATAGGCTTCATTTCACTCGGGTCATGAGCAGTTCCCCGAGGACATGTTCACAGGTCACAGAGGGCACATCAGCAAGCCACAAGCTTGCTGTTTCTCTGATTCACTCCCTCAAAAGCCCACCCAAAGAATGCTATAAAAAAGTCTTTTAGCCTATAAGAGACACCTTCTCTGTTTGACTCACAGAGAGAGGTCCCTCTCAGGTTTAGCAATAAACCTGCTTGGACAGTTGAATTCAAAACCCTTCTTTTCCACTCAATGACAATAAGGAGCACACAAAACAATGCCTGGTCATTTCCAAAGATGCAGACAGTCAGCACACTGTGCAGAGGATTCCCTACAGGAACAAGCAGAGTGGGCACTGTTCATACCTTCCTAGGCCATGGGTAAACTGAGGGTTGCTCCAGCACCCTCGCAACTCCACAGTCAGTGCTGTGATTTGGACAAACTAGCACTTTTATAGGAAGTTCTACATCTCATGCAACATCTATCTACAATGACAGAGATCAGGGCTACTGACTCTGGAGAAGGGTGGGATCAACCAGAAAGGGACATGGGGCTGCTGTGGATGGCCCTTATCCCGAGATGGTGGGAGCCACAGTGCTGATGCATTTGCCAAAACTCATGAAAGTGTAACACCAAGACCTGTGCTTTTTACTGCCCATGAATTATACCACAATAAAACAAAATAAAAGAGCAAAGAGCACACA
>RJWT010053007.1:0-10479 GCA_004365215.1 Cuniculus paca | reverse complement strand
TCAGTACATGGTAAACTCATAGAAAATGGTAGCTTTAAAAGAGGTATATGAGATGTGATGCAAAAATATGGCGAGTGTTTACACTTGAAAAATGTTTCACAGTACAAGATACATTGCTGTTAATCCCCCTTGCTTCAAACACACTTATCCTATCCTTCTTGACCCTTTCTGAAGCCGTCCTGGAAGTCCTTTTATATGAGTGTCGTTAGTTGCTCTGTCATGGTTGCCTCAATACCCTGAACTGATTCAAAATGTTTGCCTTTCATGGTAATTTTGACTTTGGGGAAGAGCCAGAATTCATACAATGCCAGGTCCATGTGAATAAGGTAGGTGAAGACACACCTAGTATTTTTATTTTACAGAAATTACCACAAATGTTCTGAACCAATTCAGGAAAATTAAGGCAGCTCAAAAACAAAACAATCAACCAAACAAACAAACAAATAAAAAAATATGAAAGAGGATCTCTAAAACTGCTTCAGAAAGTAGTAAGAATTACGGGATATGTGTGTTTGAAGTGAGTGGAAGCATATTAATGGCAATGTGTCTTCTAGTATATATTTTACAATTAAACACTCATTGTATTGTTCGATCACACCTTGTATAGCTATTGAAGAAAAAATTTTCAAGTCCTGTTATTTCATGAGGCACATTACTTGGTTCTCCCAACAGAAGTAAAGCAATACACCAGAAGAGAAGAGTTGTGTTTCTAACCTACATGGGAGCCTATCGTTTAGACCTCTTCAGGATGTTTTGTTGAAGGGAAGGCACTCGGACCTATTACTTGTGAAAGGGGAAACCGACTCTCTTCTGTCCATCTAGAGGGATCACTGTTAATACGTTTTCCCTGCAGTAATAATGCTTCCTCCAATCTATGACCAATTATTCATGTTGTCATTTAATAAATAGCCATGGCACAACCTAACGAGTACATTACCATAATCTCTAGCTGGCGGTGAACCTATGACACATGCCTCAGTGGGCTGTTTGTTATCAATGCAAGCCCCAAATGGTCTCTAGGGACAGAGAGATGAACCACAATACCTACCCTTAAAGGATTTGCAGCATAGCTGAGGACAATTTAAAGACAAATGAATAATCACAACCCAGAAAGATTGTAAGTACAGAGAGCTATGAGAATGCAGCAGAGGCCGGTAACTCCTTCTGAAGAAGATGTTAGCAGGAGGTATCCCAAGATTTGCTAGAGACAATGGGCTGAATTTTAACAGGGAACGCAGGTTTGCCATTTGAGGCGTAGAGGGGGGAATGCTTAAGGCATGAGATCTCCAAGTTCCTCATCCGTGAGCGAAGGATTTAACTAGATTGTTCCTAAAATGGTTCCTGGAAGAGAGAGGAGTGGGAAGAGGAGACAAGAGGCTTCCCTATAATCAGTCCTGCTTGTGGGTCCCTCCTCATCCCTGCAGACATGAGGGAACATGGTACTCTCAGAGCTGCTGTGTTGTAAGAACAGATTTCGAAACAAAGGATAAAACTTGATTGTGACATGGTTATGGGTATTTAGAAAATCTGTTGGCACTGTTTTGAAGGAGTGGCTACAAAGCAATGGGCCACAAGATAGTCAGATGGGGGCACTGCTGAGTGTGTGACTAAGACAGCATCAGAGGCAGCTGTGAGGGGGCCTTAGATAAGAAAGCTCACTACCAAGGTGTGTCAGAGGTAGAACAGACAGGATACGATGACCTGACAGAGAATAATAGAGAGGGAGGGAGAAGTGAAAAATAATCTCGGGACCTTAGTGAGTTCATGGGACAATATCAGAGATTTCTTGTCAAGAATTTAATGAATGCTTCCTTCATGCGTATAGCATTAATTATTTTCATTCTTCTCAGGGAGAAGTTTGCAATCAAGCAGGGGACTCAAGACATGATAACTTCATGTGTCTTCCATCTTTGTGGTTTGCAGTTGTTCTGCTATTAATTAAAAAAGGAAGAAAGACCAGTCCAGTGATGGTGAACCTTTTAGTAATGAGTGTCCAAACTGGAGCTCTAAACTCACTTATTTATCACAAAGTGCCACGCTATAATTAAACCTGAATATCGAGGTTTTAGTTTAGAAAAAGCATCACATACATAAACATCTTTTGTCATTAAAAAAAAAATCACACTCATGCTACAGGTTCACCACCACTGGACTCGGCCCTGGGAAAGACTGTGTGATGACTAAAGCTTTCGTGAGGGAGGGTGAGCAATTCTGCTACGTGGCTGATTTTCCCAGTCATGGCAGAAGGGAGCACAAAGCAATAAGACTCGTTGGCAGTTAAGTAAAACCCAGCAGAAACCTTGAAAGTGAACATACCCTTTTGCTGAGAATGTCTTCTCTTTGGAATTTAGACCAGAAAAAAAAATAGCTAAGATATACAAGGATGAATTCAAAGATTTATTTTAAGGATGCTCATTGCAAAGTTGTTTATAGTTGTGAAAAGCTGGGAACAACTATGACACACAGAAATAGTTCCTGCTCTTAGAGGATTCATGGCTAGGCCTGGCTCTGCAGCTGAGAAAGTTCCACAGAGAGGAGGACAGGACAGAGATAATCCAAGGACCCAGCAAGGCTCTTGAAGTCATGCACTGACCACCATGCTCTTTTTGAACTGAGAATGAGTGCTCCATGAAGCTATGTATCCCAAAAAGGGTATCATCCCCTCTCTTTCTCCTTCCTCCCAGGCACTGCTAAACTGAGTGCTTCCAGCTGGAGCAAGTAAGCATCTGTCTGGAATCCCCTTAAGACACCACCTCCCATTCTCAGAAGGCTTTGCTCCCTGTCTAAAACCCCAAAGACTGGCTGAGTCACACTGTGTAAATAGCATTGGGTGGGGGGGTGGGTCACAAAACTTCAATTCCTATATTTCTTGGATTTTTATTTATTGAGCGTGTACTAGATTCCTTTTCCTATGCTAAGCCACCAAGAGAGTACGCTAAGTGAGACACAGTCCTTACTGCATGTGGTAGACACTGAAGCTTGCCTACCTAATAGCCCTTCTTCTGACTTTCTAACCAAACCCCGACTGCGTTTTGGATTTCAGTATATTTAACTGTGCAAACCTCACTCCCAGCCTCTCTGTCTTTAAGGATATTCCTACGACACCACTTTGACTGAGGAGAGACAAGTGAAAGTCACTAAGTGCATCTTCAGAAAAACTCTGTAAAAGGAGCAGTGTGGTGAATGCCTGCCTTGCTACCAGTCACGCCTACTGATTTTCCAGCCTGGAAGTAGGGTAGATGGTAAAGAAGCAACCACTTTATGATCACTGGCAACAAGCATGGGAAAAACAGCCATATGACAAAGGTGGCTGAGCAGAAATCTTGAAGGAAACCAGGTCTCTGATGACATTATAGCTGCAGGGACCTTGGCAACATGTAACCTTTTTAAAATTAGCCCTTAATTTGTCCAAGATGTTGATTACTTGGCTTTTTGGTTACTTGAAGCTGAACACAGTCCTAGCTCCTACTTAACTCCATGACTTTTTTAAACAAATGACATGACCCAATGTAATGGGCAGTTGTGTGGACACAGCTCAGGTGGCCCACAGGACAGAGTGTACAGTCTGCTATGGCTGGGGAGGGTTCCACTGGGGAAGGGCCATTGGTCATGAGGGCTTTGGCTGCTTGAGTTGGGTGCTAAAAAGGAGTTGCTCCATAATCATGGAAGAACAGCTATGGCCTTCCAGGTTGGCAGAACTCATGTGCAAGATAAGAGAAGTGAAATAACATAGCATGCTCAAGGAACTAAGGTGACTTCGTTTGCCTGGAGAAGAGGATGAATGTGGGATGAGGTGATGGGTGACAGAGGAGAGGGTAAGTGCCAGCTTGTGAAGACTTGTGGGACCTTGGACAAGTCACTAGATCTGCTCACCTACACTTTCCTCAGTTGTTAAGGAGATCACTGAGAGGAAGACGTAGCTGTGAATGAGGGCTGACTGCAAGGGTCTCTTGGGACTCCCTGGCCAGAGACTCTGTTCCTTTGTGGAAGTTTCCACGGGAAGTGCCACCTCACCAGCCTCCAGCCCTCCGTTTCACACTGCATGGTGTACTTCAAGGACTGCGCTGCTGTTGGCATTTCAGTTTGAATGCTAAGTGGTGACTCAGAACCAACAGAAGTGTGGACAACTGTTTACTAAGAAGGAAGCCTTTGGTGTGACAAATTAGAGTGGGCTGATGGATTGTGCAGTGCTCATGAGCTGGGCATCTTGGAAATAGCACATACCATTGCACTGGGCAACTGATTCATTGCTTGTTCTGTCTTGCCAGGCAGGGAATCATATGCCTACCCAGTCAGACCAAATTCTTCCAAACCAAGGAAAGTGTTTTTCTTCCTAGACTGTGCTTCCAAGTATACTGGGACACTGCCCTGCATCCCTTGTTTCTACTAATTTCATTACATGGGGAATATAGCACTTTCTGGAAACTATTCATACTTTTAGTTTAGTTAACCTCTTGGAGTCAAAAGACCACAGTCTGTAGAAAGGATCTAAAGCTGAAGAGTCATAAATGAATTTGCAGATCATTAGACAATCTCAATTTTTTTTAGAATGTTAAAAACCAGCAAAAATAAATTGGTGTCTATTAGGTACAAGGAAGCAAAGGGCTAGATACTGTAGGAGACATAGATAAGCAGGAGAAACTTCATGACCCTAAGCTTAGCCTAACACCAGAGAATAGCCTGAGCTTATACCCTAGCCTAGGAGGCCACCTGAACTGCATGACAGAAAGATTGAGTTTCAAACTTGGGCTCTTACACTGACAGCAGGTGCAGCCTGGGCTAATTCTGAATCTAAACTTTTCCCAGCTTTGCTTCTTCATCCAAAAATAGGAATGATAGTACCCAGGGATATGCAAATCAGAGATAATATGCGTCAGTAATAGCTACAGTGTGTAGTAGAGAGTAATTGCCTAATAAACAATGGCTATTCCTATCATTGTCAAAGAAAGAGTTAAAGAATTCAAAGCAATTACAAAAGAAGTTATGAATGGCAGTGCAAGAGAATTGCTGAGTTGGTGGTTTAAAGCGTTAGGAACTTCCCTGCCTACACAATGTTCCTGTGATTCTCACAGCAAACCTGTGAGGAATAACCCCATTTGCAGATGAGAACACTGAGGACAGAGAGAAGTGAAGTGGCTTAGAAATCTGTAGTAAAAGACAGAGCCAAATTTGACCCCTGTGTGCTTTCTGAGAGCAACAGCTTCCTCCCAAGAGCCTGAAGGCTTTCGCTCAGAAAAGTGACAAATCAAGAAGCTGAGGAGGGCTGGGCAGACTTCCGAGGAGGAGATGGCTCTGAACCCACCATGCACTTCACCACTCATCATAAAGCACCTGCTATTGGAAAAGAATTATTCTGAGACTCTTGGTGAATGGTGCAGAGGAGGATATGAAGGGCTCAGAAGGGAGAAAGGGCAGAAAGGGCATTGCAGGAGCAGGATGTGCACCTACACTCACTGCCTGTAATGAATCTGACTGGATCTCACACACCTGGGCAGCCTAAAGAGCCACTATCCTTCTGTCTCCAGCATGCTTCTGTCCTTCTGTACCCTTCCATGTGCTTTTCCATGACTTTTTTTTTTTTTTGCTTGCTTGCTCTGGTTTCTTGACTGCCCTATTTTGCCCCTTGTCTGCTGGCATCATCTTGTCTCTAGTTCACAAAAGGCAGTGCCAGGCCATCCTCCAGGCCAACATCTTGTTCTAAGACCAAGTCCATAGGTAAGAGGCCCTGAGATGGCATGCTCCCCAAAGGCCCATGACAACGACCCCAGCTGAGCTGTCCCCCACCCACTGCTTCATGGGAAAAAGCAATTAGACAAAGAGAATGAAAAGGATGTGTGGAGAATGATGGAACCTGCATGCTGGAGTGAGAATTGCCTGGTTTTGCCTATTGATTTATCCTCTCTCTCTCCTATCTGACCCCCCATCTGTCTCTCCAACTGCCAATGTGTGCGTGTGTGTGTGCGTGCATGCTTGCTTGTGCGCATTTGTGTGTGTGTGTGTGTGTATGCATGTGTGTGTGTGTTTGGTAGAACTTTATCCCCCACACTAAACTGGAAGCTTTAAAAGCACAGATTTTTGTCTCTTTTGTGCACCAGAAGAGGATTTTACCTCAAAGTAGACCCTAAACACCCACAGCATATAAGGAAGCCCTTCATATAGTATAGAGAGAGATGTTTGGGCTGAGATGGGCTTTGATGAAGCTGCCTGTAGGGTAGGAGGGAGACTCCAGGGCTAGGAGTCAGGCTGATACCCTACTTGCACAGGGTAGGAAGAAACCACTCTTCAGGCTAAAAGGAGGGAAGGCAGAAGGTAAGAGTAAGTTGAGAACTTCTTAGAGAAGAATCACTGGGAAAGAGGCCCCTCTGAAGAAATTTGGAAGAAACCTTAGGAAAAGAAAACAATGTCTGCCAACCCTGCAACCCCACTACAAGACAATTAGTAAACCCTATCTCAGTTGTGTGTGTGTGTGTGCGCGCGCGCAAGTGGAATTTTAATCAGTGGGCAGACAAGAGCTCAAGTGAGAAAGGCGGTGATAGCTGACAGCCAGGTCCAACCATAGCTTGTGGGTTCTGACATAAACACATAGTCACTTCTCACCCCAATCCCCAGTGCTGCCAGGGACCACTGGTCAATGTCCTTGGAGAAGACTCATGACCCAGTCTGGCTCTTTCAGTCTTCTCTGTCCCCCACACTGTTCCAGTCTGGTGCTATTGTTCCTGTCTAGTGTAGTTCTGGCTTTAGGGTCCTTGGTACCACTTGAAGTCATTAGATTCAGGCTCTTCTGTGATTTGCTCTCAGGAAGCCAATATTTATCAATTGGATCAACATTTAGATGATTCTCCAAAAAGAGTCACTGCGTGCCTGTCTTATTACTTAACTTACAAATGGCTTTTTTCTCTAAGAAAATGCCCTAGATCTTATTTCTGGTGGCATTGCCTGCAATATCTGGAGATATATAGTTTCACCTTTTGGCAAAAAAAAAAACCCCTTCCTGATTGAGTTTCATCTGGAATCTGGATTCTTATTGCCCAGCACAATAAATCTTCCTGCTTCATGCCCTGGCATGAATGGGAAAATATATGAACATTTTCATAGGAGAAGGGAACATTTTAACCATTCTAAGGCCAGTAAGGAGGGCTTTAGAACCTTTTTTAAAGAATTCCTGAATATTCCACCAGTATGCCTTACAACATCTCCATATAGCCTGGAGCAGAGTACAAAATGATTTCGGAATGTACTCAGTCAAGTCCAAACTTAAGTTTGATTATATGAGAACAAATGTTGAATTAACAGGTATTCTAGACAAGAAGTCCTATTCCTGATCTATTATTCTTGGCCTCCCTCAGAACACACCCTCACGCATGAGCAGTATTAATTTTTCTTCTGTTCTGGGAGTGGGGCGATAAGGTTTGAGAGGCTGCTGAGTAAATTTTCCAGACTGTGAGTCTCTGGATCTAAGCCCCAAGCCATCCTTTCCTGCTGTTCTGGGAGCCTTTTCAGAACCCTAGCTCCAGACTCTTCCACATAACATAATCCTGCAGTGAGGAGAATGAAGTGGCCCCCAGGAAAGCCACTTGGCTTTCTGAGTGTGGCTAAATAAAGTCTGTACTGGAAAAAATGGAATGTCACCCACAGAAAGACAACAGGCAAGACCTCTGAGTGTCTCCTTCCTGTGTCCAAACTTGTAAAAGCTTTTTTATTTTCTTCCTTCTGGAGTTACTTAAATGAACTTCATTTTCCAAGTAGGCAGGCCCAGAGGACTCTTTTATTGGACTTGACTATTACATCTCCAGGACTCTGAGCGGCCCAGGCAAAGGGTTAGCTTTCGACTGGCAGAGCCTTCCGAACGCACTGCCAGTGGTGGAGTCACTCGCATGCACAGGGAGCCCGGAGCCTCACCCCAGGGTGAACCCAGTCTGTGGGTCAGTCTTCATTCCTGAGCACTGAAACTTTCTTGCCTTGCAGCTGGTACAAAGCCTAAAGCACTGTCCATTCCAGCTGGCGACTTCAGCTGAAGTTCACTTAACTCTAGGGAGTCATGTGGGTGAGGGGCATCCTCACAACTCACAGAAACCCACTTAATTGCTAGAGAAACCAGATGGCTTATTAGGCTGGCTTCTGAAAATTCCTGCTGAATAAATCAATCCCTTTTCTCCTACCAGAAAACACCTCTTAGTTTTGGGTCTTCTACATCCGTCCTTTTTTTCTCCCTCATCTTAATTTCGGCATCATTTTCCATTTCTGAGGATTTAAGAACCACAGTGCACTGTCACAATGCCAAATCATTCCAAGACAACCACAATGTTGGGTAGGCAGTTCTTCCAGAGAACTCATTGACAATACCAATATTACATAATCATAGCTTGCATTGAGCATTTACCATATGGCAGGTATACATGTTCTATTTGAGTTATCTCATTTAATTCTTACAATTGAATTCTCATGAGTCATCTAAGTAAGGTTACTGCATGAGATTGAGAAAAGTCACATGGCTGGTAACTGATGGATTTGGAGCTCCAACTCCTGGTTTCTCTGAGTCTGGTTCCTGAGTTCCTGTTTTTATATCACTATTATAGTTAAGGCAAATGAAGGTACATTACTTGCCCAATAGACAGGTCATAATTGACCTCCAAGGCAGTAGTTCTTAGTCTTGGTTACTCATTAGAATCCCCTAAAGAGTTAAAACAAAAAATGTGCAAAACTAGTTCTCCAACTAGGTCCTTAATGATTTTTATTTAATTGATCTGGGGAGAGGCCCAACATTAGTATTTTTAGAAAGCATCCAGGGGATTCTAAAAATGCAGCCAGATTTGAGAATCTGACAAATCTAACAACCCCGTCTAAAGCTTAACTAAACAAAATGTTTGACATTTTCTCAATACTTCCGCAGGAAGAGATTGGGCAGAGAGTTGGGTTCTCCCACCGTACTCCAGAGAGAGTTGGAAAAGTCTGCACACCTGTAAAGTGGGGAGAATGTGATCACACAGGGATGCTGGTTCCATCTGGGCATGTACAATGCTTATTCCAGGACAAAGTGCTTAGGGAATGGTTGTGGTGGTGAAGACAGTTGTCAGAATTAACACAGGGTGGGAGTTTTATGGACTTATTCCAAACCTTAGAGCCCAAGGGCAGAAACTCATAATCAGCCACAGGCACCTAGAACAAGTTTTGTCAAACATCAGCTCCTTGAAGTCAGTACTGAACACACAGACACACACACATATCCACACTCCAGCATCTTTACACCTACGTATGCATTCAGGAAGAGGCCCCCTCAGCAACATTCTGGGTGGATAAGCCATGATGACAGATAGGTGAGGCATCCTTGGGTTATCAGTGCAAATCATCACGGTTTGCACTGTCAGTCTGAGTGAGCAGAGGTTCATGGCAAGACTGCTACCAACACGGAGGAAATGCAGAGAGGAATCTCTTACTATGCGCTTGCCTAATCATTTCCACTTAACACACAGTGAAAGCAGAACTTTGTGACACACTTGCCCTGTCTGGGCAAAAGTTCTGCTTTTTCTGGAAGATCTTGGAAAAAGTAAAAAAAAAGCTCAACCCCCCCCCCCAAAAAACCCCAAAAGTTGGCCTTGAGAGAGAGAGAGCTTTTTAACATTTCACTCATTTAAGTACATCTATGATTAGTTTCTTCCTCTGGGTGTCATGTATTCATGTGCCCAGTACTGTGCTGGAGACAAGATCTGAACACAAGAGAAAGATGGCACTGTCCTGAAACAAAAACATAGTTCCATGATGCCAGGGGGGAAAACAGGAGCAAAGGCAATCCCAGTTCAAGCAGAGGCCTTCCTATTCTGTCACTCAGCATCCGTCTCAGGAATTTTGTGGCAATGGCGATATTGAGAAAACACAAAGCAGTGTAGTTTCCATGATTCTCAAATGATCAAGATGCTTCTGAGAGAGATGACAAATTGCCACTCCCCTGACCACCCACCCCACAATCACCCTCCAAATGCAGCATCTAAAGAGTTAACCCCTGATATGCTGAGGTCCGGGACAGTGCTCTGATCCCACCCCAGCTTTCTGATGGGCCAGGTGTGATATAAACAGTCTGGACTCTGCATCCCTGCCTCTGGGTCATCAGCAGCTCTAGAGTGCTGATGGAGGTTTTAGGGGCCCTCCTTATTTACTAGGTAAGACTATAGATCTGTCTTTGAGCTCCGTATGTAGAGCAAATTCATGAGTTTTACTTAAATTGTTTATTTGGAATAGCTTAGTGGAATGGATGGTTATTTTTAGGGGTAAAAGTCCTTACCCACATAAACCATGTCCTGGCAATGCTTCTATTCTAAATTGGAAATTTTAGGATGCCTGTATTTCCAGGAAGATCCTCTCATGAAGGAAAAAGAAATTTGATACACAGAAATCCAAACAATGCACTAAGAAAATACCTACCATTTAGAAGGACTGATGTAGGGTTCAACTGTATATGAACCTTTCCCTGACTGGGAAACTTAC
>RJWT010053006.1:0-10475 GCA_004365215.1 Cuniculus paca | reverse complement strand
CCATGACAAAGGACAACTGAAGGACTTCATGACTGCCAAACCAACCCTACAAAGAATACTGAAGGACATTTTAGAAAGAGATAAAAAAAGACCATGGTTCCAGGAACAGCAGCAGAGGGGGATACCCAAGTGGGACAGACAAGAGAATGGAGGGGAAAAGTACACAGCTAATGACAGGAAAGATATCGTGGCAGAGATGAGCCAGTACGTGTTGGCCATAACCATTAATGTAGATGGCTTCAATTCACCAACAAAAAGAAACACAGGTAGAGTGAATCAGGAGACAAGATCCATCAATATGCTTTATCCAGCAAGCACATTTAACTCAAAGGGGAATTCATAGATTAAAAGTCAAAGGAGAGAAAACAATGCTCTATGTGACAGGGAACCAGAAAAAAACAGTAGCAGTAGCTCACCCATCTGCTGCAGAGTGGAAAGGAAAGATATGGCACTTCTACAGAATGGAAAACTAGTCAGCTATAAAGAAAGATAACCTTGGGACTTTTGTAGGTAAATGGACACAACTTGAGAGCATGCTCATAGGTTCAGAGTCACAAGGGTGAACATTGTATTGTCTCCCTAGTATGAGAAACTGGGGAAATTAGTGGGATCCAAAGTACAAAATAGAGGTTGTGAAGGTGAAAGGGGAGGAGATGTCTACTGGGGGAAGGCAATGGCCATTGTTAACCTATTATTCTGTTCTGAAGCCCTGTATTGTTCTCATCATTCTGTTTAGCTTGGTTTTATTGTTTAGTTATGTTTGATTTTATTATATTTGATGGCATGGACAGCTATTGCAAAAATAACAAAATGGATTATAGCAGCCATTATTGATTTCCTATTATCTGGTTCCCAAGTCTTTATTGCTTTATTTGTTTTCTTTTGATTGATTTTATTCTATTTTGCTTTGTTTGATTTTGTTATGTGTGATGGTATAAGCAGCTACTTTGAAGATAAGATGCACCATGGTAGCCTCTGTTGTATTCCTACAGTCTTGTTTGAAGTCCTGTATTGCTTTCATTGTTTTCTTTTGATTGGTTTTATTCTATTCTGTTTTATTTGATTGTATTATACCTGAGGGTATGTGCAGTTATTTTGAAGATAACAAGAGGCATTATGGTAGTCATTATTGATTTCCTTTCATCTTGTTTTGAAGTCTTGTATCATGTTCATTGTTTTGTTTTGATTGACTATTCTGTTTTGTTTTGTTCATTTTTATCATGTCTGATGATATAAACAGCTATTTTGAAGATAACAAGATACATTATGGTAGCCACTGTGGTATTTCAACTGTGTTGTTTTGAAGTCCTGTATTGCTTTCATTGTTTTGTTTTGATTGGTTTTATTCTGTTTTGTTGTGTTTGATTTTATTATTCCTGATGGTATGGGAAGTTATTTTGAAGATAGCAAGTGGCAACATCGTAACCACTGTTGATTTATTCTTATTTTGTTTTGAAGTCTTGTATGACATTCTTTGTTTTGTTTTGATTGTATATTCTGTTTTATTTTGTATTTGTTTTATTCTCTTAAAAAGACTACAGGAAAAGGAAAGAACTTTATGACACATCATAAAGGTGTAGTCATGTGAATTTGACTAATGTTAAGAATTGTTTATTAATTTCATTTAACATAATTGTAGTAAATAAAATGTATTTAATGTATAATGTGAAATGTTTTCATATACAATTAAATTGAAACATGATTGTGATAAAAAAGAGGAGAATAAGTTAAACAGATATTTTGGTTGGTCAAATAAATATTATAAAATAGTTGATTTTTTGCTCATTTTCAGTATTATTGTTATTTTTTGTTCATGTTTATGACACATAATATTTACACTCTTTGTAGGTATTTGGTACACATACACGCCATATTCCTTCCTCTCCTCTAACCCCTTTTGAACCTCTGCTTATGTGTGTAGTATTTAAACTTGTGTGTTGGATTTATTTCACTTAACATTTTATTTTCCAGGTGTATATAATTTTTCTTTCTTTTAGCTGAGTAGTATTCCATTGGGTATAGATAATATCTTTTCATTATCCATTCATCTGTTGATGGACATACAAACTGTTTCCAGGATTTAGCGATTTTTAATTGTGCTGCTATAAACAATGATATGCATGTATTACTGTTATATGAATTAAATTAAAATTGGGTGGTCTAATTTTTTGAGTTCTTCACATATTTTAGTTATTAGTCCTTTTAGATATTAGATTTAGACATTAGATATTTGTCTTTTATTTTGCATTGTCTAACTTTTTCATTCTTGGGGGGGTGGTCTAATTTTTAAAAATATATCTTAGATATTCCTTGAAAAATAGGTAGCAATTTTTTTCCAATTCTTTAGGTCATTACTTCACTCTGTTGATTCCTTTATTTGCTATGCAGAAACTTAAGTTTGATACAATACCTTTTATTGATTCTTGCTGTTTTCTCTTTTGAAATTGGAATTCTGTTGAGAAATTCCTTGCCTATGACTCTAACTTCCAGTGTTTTACTTATTTTATCTATCAGTAGGTTCATTGTTTGTATTTTAATGTTTAGATTTTTGGTCCATTTTGATTTTAGTTTAGAATATTGTGAGAGGTATTGGTCTAGATTCATCTTCTGCATATGGATAGCCAGTTTCCCCATCACTGTTTGTTAAGTAGGCTATTTTTCTTCTGTGTAGTATATCCAATTTGTCAAAGGTCTCATAGCTAAGTCCCAGAAGGTTTCTGTGTCTTCTATTCTGTTCTACAGATCCACATGTCTGTTTCTGTGCCAACACCATACTGGTTTTATCACTGTTGCTTTGTAATACAATTTCAAGTCAGGTATTGTGATGCTTCCTTCTTTGCTCTTGCTGCCCAGGATTGCTTTTGCTATTCTAGGTTTCTTCTGGTTCCATATAAATGTTAGGCTTCTTTCTTCACTTCTGTGATATTTTGATTGAAAATATGTTAAATCTATATATCAGTTTTGGAAGTATGGCCATTTTGATGATAGTGATTCTGTCTATCCAAGAGGAGACATATCTCTATATTTTTATGTCCTCTTCAGTCTTTTTTCGGAGTACTATAGTTTTCATTGCACATGTCTTTCACTTCCTAGGTGCTTAAATTTTCTTAATGCTATTGTGAAAGGAATTGTTTTCTTAATTTCTTTCTGTTATGGCTTGTATCTAGGTGGCCCTCCCAAGCCTCATGTAGTCATGGAAGTGGCTGAATCTAGCATATGTGATTGATTTGCTGTCTAGTGCTGGGATTGGCAGTGTGAGTTCTTCACCCACCCAGGGGTGGAGTCAACATATAATGTAAGGTTGAGAAGGAGGCGGGTTTTTCCCTCTTTTGCCCAGTTTGCTCTTGCTGCTTGCATTTGTCGTGAATGGCTGCCCCTCAGCCACACCATCCAGCCTTGGAACCAGCTAAGTATTGAATGAAACCCTCAAAACTGTAAGAAATAAACCTCTCCTTCCTTCACTTTGGGTGTCAGGTATTTTGTCTCAAAAATGAGAGAAAAGTAATGAAGACACTTTCTCCTTGCATTCAATATTGGTACACATGAAATCTGTTGATTTTGTATCTTCTACATTACTAAAATTTCATATTAATTCTAAGAGTTTTTTATATGGTGAAATACTCTGGGCATACTGTGTAGAGTATCATGTCAGATACAAATAATGACAATTTGGTTTTTTCCTTTCCTATGCATATCACTTTTATTTCTCTCTCTTGCCTTGTTGTTCTACTAATCTTTCAAGTACTATGTTCATCAGAAGTAGCAATAGTAGTATCCTTGTCTTGTTCCTAATTTTAGAATTTAAGCTTTCAGTGTTTCCCTGTGTACTATGGTTTTTGCCATTGGTTTTTCATATAGTTATCAGATTCAGGTAAGGTCCTTACTTCAGGGTTTTTATTATGAGGGGGTGTTGGATTTGGTCAAAGTTTTTTCTGCATCTATTAATATGATGGTTTTTTTTCTCTACTATTTGTGTGGTGCATTACATTTATTGATTTGGATATGATGAACTATCCTTATAACTCTGGGTCGAAACCTGCTGCTCACTGTTCTGCCATCTGTAGCTCCTCCCTGAACAACCATTTTGAAGAGGGCAAGAGACATTAGGGTAGCCATTGTTAATCTCCTGTTGATACCTTTTGAAGACCTGTGTTGCTTGCAGTGTTCTGTTCTGAAATTCTATGTTGTGTCTCACTCTATTCTGTTTTGTTTTGTTTTGTTCTATTCTCTTTTAAAAAAAAGTATAATAGGAAATCAACAATGGCTGCCATAATGCCTCTTCAGAATTGCTGCCCAAACCATCAGACATAATAAAAATCAAACAAAACAGAACAGAGGAAAACCAATCAAAGCAGAAGACTGAATAAAATAAAACAATAAAATGGAATAAAACAAGACAGTGAGATCAATATTGGATTTCAAAAACAAGACAGAAGGAAATCCACTATATTTGCTATATTGCATATTGTTATCCTCTTAATGGATGCTCAGACTACTGGCCTTAGACCTTCAATGTCAATCAAACAATATGAGCATTAAGTTGCTTTTGTACCTCAGCTGCTATCAACTCAACCTGTCCTCTGAATCAGCTGGTTGCCTATGGGGGTTATGTTCTTGTTTCCCAGTCCACATGCTGGTTGGCTCACAGGAAGGATGAACTGGCTTCCTATTACTCCTCCCAGGCCCAGCATGGCTTCTGCTGACTCATGGGAAGGGCAAATGGTGTTGTTTCTCCTCCCAGGCCCCACATGGCTTGTGCCAGCTCATGGGAAGGGTGAATTGGCTTCTTGTTACTTCTCTCATGCCTAACATGACTTTTCACTGACTCTTGGGAAGGGTAAATTGGCTTGTTTCTCCTCCTGGGTCCCACATGGCTTGTGCTGGCTCCTGGGAAGGGTAAATTTGCTTCTCTTTACTATTCCCAAGCACAGCATGGCTGTTTTTTAGTATCTTGAGGTTCCTTATTATTTGACTGCGATAGATTTCTGTCTTAGGAATGCTTTTATTCTGTCCCATAGGTTGAACTAGCATTGTCATTTGCTTTCAGAAATTGTTTAATTTCTTCCGTGATTTCTTCTGTGACTCACTGGGAGTTTTGGAATGTGTTATTAAGTTTTCAGGTGCTTTTAAATATAACATGGTTTCTTTTGTGATTGAGCTCTAGTTTCATTGCACAATGTTTTGATGGGACACATGATGATTGCAATTGTTTTGTGTTTATTTAATCAGATTCTGTGGACTAGTATAAGATCTGTTCTGGAGAAAGTTCCATGTGTAGCTGAGAAGAATGTGTGTTGTATTGTAGTAGAATAGAAAACTCTACAGATATCTGTTACATCTGCTTGTTCAAGAGTGTAGCTCAGCTCTGATACTTGTTGATTTTTTTGTTTAGTCTTTATGAAATTGAAGCTTTGAGATCACTCACTGTATTGTGTTGGTGTTTATTTAATCTTTTCTATTGAGTGGTATTTGTTTTATGAAGTTTTGAGGACCTGATATATATAAACACAATTGTTATCTCTTCCCATTGGATTGTTTCTTTAGCTAATATATGGTAACCTTCGGTGCCTCTTTTGATAAGTTTTAGCTTGAAATTTACTTTATCTGAGACAAAAATTTTTCTGATCCATTGTTTTTCATCCTTTGATATTTAGTCTATAAATTTTTTTTGTATGAGATGAATATCTTAAATGCAACCAACTGTTGGATTCTGTGTTTTGATCCAATCTGCCAATCTGTATCTTTTAACTGGGAGTTGAGGCTACTACCAGTGAGAATTATTACTGAGAAATGTTGATTAATTTCTATCATTGAATTCTTTCTCTGTTGATGACTCCTGTGTTTTTCTTTTCCTGTTTTTTGTTTATCTGCTTATCTTGCTTGGTGTATTCATTTCATTTGGATTTTTGGCTTTGTTGACTTCATTGTATGTTGACTTCATTGTATGTAGGATTTTCTTGAGTGTTTTATGGAGTTCTTGTTTGATATTCATAAGTCTTTTGAATTTTTCATTTAATGTTATTTCTCCACCTATTTTTGAAAGAATGTTTTGAGAAGTCTACTGTAATTCTAATGGGTTTATTTTTATATCTGATTTCTTTTTCTTTTCTCTGATAGCTTTTAAAATTCTGTTCTTTTGTTGGACTTCTGGCATTTTAATTATAATATACTGTGGTCAGTTTCTTTTTCATTATAGTTGGTTGGTGTTTTGTAAGCCTCACTTATTATATGTTGAATTCTTCCTCCATAGGTAGGAAGTTTTCTATATGATTTCTTTAAACAAAGTCATTATTCTTTGTGTGTTATCTTCTAGTTTCTCTCTAACTGCAGTTAGCCTCATGTTCTTCTTAGTGTTATATGCTATCTGTTGGATAAATTTTTTATTCTCTTATTATTTTTAAGGCTACTGTCAATAATTAATCATAATTTACCATTTTGTTCTCCATTTCAGAAACCTCACGTTCACTGATCATTTCTGCAGTTCATAATTTTTTTTTACAATTTTTTAGATCTAGTATTTCAGTCTGATACCTTTTTGTGGTTTCTATATCTTTGGAGAATTTGTTATTCATCTTTTAAACCATTTTGATCAGCTCTTCCAATCTTTTACTCCCATATCCACATTTGTCATTTTATATGAAAATTCCGTGTACTTTTGGGTCACGTCCAGGCTCTGGATTCCTCTTGTACTCACACAGGACATGTAATCATGATAGAAACAGCTGAAGGCCCTCCCTGGTCATTCTCTCACTACTTCACTTTTTTATTGAGAGTACAAGTGACTTACAGTATATACCAATTAGATTTGTTGGAAGTGGGAATGGAGAATCTCAGTGATTCTTTAAAACACTTCTTCAGATGATTCTTATATGTAGCAAAAGTTGATGACTACTGTATTAAGGCAAATAGAAAAGGAGAAACAGTTGATCTTATTTAAAATGAGATTCCACAAGTTCGATGAAAGAGAAGAAAAAGAGTTCTGTGTTTCCTTAAGAAACAGGAAATATATCCATATCTCTAGCCCATGCATAGAGAGAAGCAGCATGTCACCCTTTCTAGGGAAGATCCTCTTAGAAATTTCTGGTTTATGGACAATTCCTGTATGGCACACTTAAGCAGCAGAGACAACATTCATCTGGGTAACTTGGCCAGAGGACCAATTACAAGAGGCACACTCAGCTTTCCTGTCTTTTTTGCCTTTGAAACCACATAAACCCTGGAACCTTCTGAGATCTCAAATTGTGGGAGATAGTAGAACCCTTTCGTATTTCTAAATATCTCTCCAATCTGATGAGGTAGTGCCTTGTAGGTTGATTTTTGAAGGACGGATAAGACATTTCGTGTAACACATTTCTTATAGTCTTAATATTTATGGAATGAGTGAATCATAGTGCCATGTTCACACAATTAAGTACAATCTAAGGGCAATATTCACATATTTCCTCTAATAGTAAGAAAATTCTTAATTTTCCTGCCATTGAGTTATGAAAACATAGTTCCCGGCTACTTCTAGGTAAGTATAATGATGGGCTAATCTTAACAATGTGACCCACCAAAACAGCGACTGCAACCTTTTACTGGTCAGTGAAACAGGACCTTGAATAATATTTGAATTAGCAAAGGGCTCCATCTGCTGATGCTCTATGCACACAAGTGGTAAATAGGAGTTCACACTAGTATTTCTTCTAAGTGATATTTCTTAAGTATGATTTATAGCTTTCCTTGTCTTGTTCTCAGGGAAGATTATGGAGCATTTAAGGAGTTCACTAGAGTGTGATTGGGTGAGGAGGACATGGTTTGTGAGTTATTAGGAGTAACGTTTCTGTCATACTTTAAAATTTGCTTGGAACATTTGCAATTACTGAGGTAGTGTCACCTGAGATTTCTTGTATTCAAGTTCTTCTCTCAAGAGACTTACTGAGAAAAATGGGACATGTCACCTGCCCTTTCAGTGTGAGAGTCTATTCCTTGAAATGATTCTAATTTGATGGAAGAACAAGTTCAATCCTTCATATATTATTGTATGCATTTCATGGCACTTCACTTTGCACCAGTTTAGGAGGGTTATCTATCATACAATTATTTATGATATTATTAGCTTACTGTCCCATTTTTCAAAATGTCTCAAATGGTTTTCAAAAAGAAAAATTGGAAAAGCTTGGGAAGACTAAAGTGATCAGATTAAATATAAGTGAAAGTAAAACAATGACAATGAAAAACCAAATGTAAAAAATTAAGGTTTTACTAGCCTGTGTGATCTTATTGAGAAGTAATATTTTATTTATTTATGTTAGACCTTTTGAGTACTGTAAATAGCAAGTAGCATTCTCATATCCTCACAACAGCTTTTGTGAGTTTGGGTAAACAGTAGCTACAGTTTGAGGTCCTTTTATATACAGGAAAGGGAAATGAGTAGCCATATTTCATAGTGTTGCAGATGAAACAAATAACCCTGATTGTACGTTGCCTGGGAAGTGTGACACTAAAACAGGTTGGGGCCAAGGAGTACTAGCTGTTTGGGCAACTCTCTGCTTTGTCTTGTATTTGATAGCCTATTGGAAGATAGAGAATAATCTAATCTCTCATTATACATGACACCAGTCTTTTTATTAACATAGATATGTAGACTATTAATACTGGAGTTTCACATTAAACAATACAGCTACTGTGTTTTTTGTTTAGATGGAAGTCATGCCACTTTTTGACATGTTAACATGTTAAATTCTGAGAGAAATGCTGCAAGAAAAGTATGAGCTTGCTTAGCTTTATATGGTCCACCATTCCTCAAAATTATTTCACTATGTATGTATGTATGTAAGTATGTATGTGTGTGTTTGTGTGTGTGTGTACATGGGTGAATGTGCTACACCTGTTAACATCTGGAAGACCCAGAGTTCTGCAGAATGCACTTGTAGCAATGATAGCTTGATTGAGCTTCCTCCAATATAGAGAGTGTTTTCCCTACAACTACAGTACATGTGAGACATAGGCCTCTCTCATGCTGGGAAAACTTATATCTTGAAAGGATGGCAGAATAGTTAGAAGGATGTATGACTTGAGAAGAACCATCAGGATGCCCAGTGAATTTGTCTTTTTTAGAAATAAAGGAAGCATTTTTCTTATGTTATCTAATTGAAATATTATATCTTGAAATATTATATCTTAAAATATGATGCTAAAGGAACTTACTTTTAATTTGTAGCTGTATTGTTGGAGTTTTGAGCACAATAAACATGACTTTGTTAAGAAATATAAATGCCATCAAATAAGTATCTTTCAATAGCAAGCTTCAGAAACACTGGTTAAGATATGAAAATAAGTCATTTGATAAAAATTTCTTAAATTCGTAGGTAACTTTTATTTTTAGCTTTTCTTCATTGTCAGTAATTAGCCCCTGGAGAATTTTGTTGATAATTCACATAGTCTGATGGTTCCTATCCAAGCTCTTTTTCTATAAGTCCAATGAACCTGTGAAGGAATTTATATTTCAAAAAACCCAAATGTACTAAAAAAAAATTGGAAAGCTATAAAGCTGCTGTTTGAAGCAGCCTGTGCTTGGAGAGCAGTTCTTAGGAAGTGACATTCCATGAGAGGGGTAGTTTAGGAAGGAACTGATTTTACTATTCTTTAAGACAAGAAAAAACACTAAGTAGATGCTTTTTCTTCTTAGGAAGGTATTAAAGGGCAGCATTGATGCATGAAATGTGAAAATACCTGCTAATAAGCTTTTTGATTTCTAACTCAGTAGACGTTAAAAAATAATTTCTACTCTCCTCTTGGTTCACTGTTTCATTAATGCAAAAGAATTAATATATTTGTTTCTTGGAAGATCCATCAGTCATATTCAATGTAAGATCACAGGCCAAAGTTCAGTTGGAATTGTGATAATCAGTGTGGAATAATTTTGAACAAGTGTGTGAGCCTTATTTTAAAGTGTAATCAAAGGATTTTTCAAAGGCCAGATTCTAATCTAGTTTCAAAGTAAGTATTATTCATTGAATTCAAACAGTTGTATTTTACCACTTTTAAAATAAATTTTTATCATGCTCTGGTGAGGGAGAAGCAGCGTTAATTTTAACTTTGGATATTTATGAATGTTACTAAAAGCTCAGCCTCTGAGTGACACCTGCTGGATATATGTCGAGAACATGGAATTGTGACAGTTTCCATGTTTGGCATTTTCAATTTTGTGGGAAAAATCTGAAAATAATGCTTGGAGGGAAGAAGAATCCTCTAGGAATATCTTGAAGTTAGATAAAAAGGTGGAACTAGAGTTTGGAGCCTCAGAAGTGCTTCAGAGCAGAGCAGTCAAATAAAGAAGGGATTTAGGATGAGGCAGAGAGTAAGTTGTGAGATCTAGGGCAAACAAAGAAAATCTTGTACAAGGCAAGGCATAGGATGCGGATTGGAAAGATTGATCTCATGGAAGAAGAGAGGGCACTTGGGTGGGGGCTGGGGCATCAAGGAAATGCAGC
>RJWT010053005.1:0-10487 GCA_004365215.1 Cuniculus paca | reverse complement strand
CTTCCCAATTCACCTGAGCTATGACCTTGAGGATGTCCGTAAATCCTTTGTGGTTGGAGATGAGGCCAGGCAGCAAGCTGATCCATGGAAGATGATAAAGTTTCAAAGGGACAAACATTTGAGGAGGGTATGGAAAGGTCAACCCACCCTCAGCACTGTATGCTCCTCACTGAGCAAGATCAGGAGAACCCTATGAGAGGGATATTTACATCAGAATGGATGCTATTTCAAACAGAAAGTGCCAGGCAGCCTTGTCAGATAAAGGCACCACTCACCCCTGAGAATGAGACCTTCTCCTACCTGGGCCAGAGTTGAGCGACATTCGAAAGTTCCAATTTGTCCTAAGTGAGCCAATGTGCAGAACTAACGAGGTCATCAATTTTTCTTCCAGCTAATGAACTCATCAGCAAGGGTGTGATGTGGGCTGCTGATGAGATGAGCAACCCAACCTGATTAAATAGTTTTATCTTCATCAAAGAATCAGACACAGAGCTGAAGCTCCATTATTCACTGGTAGGGGATAATTACACAGAAGGGGGCTGCTTTCCACCTCACTCTCTCTTTACCCAGCTGCCTCTGCTCCCTCAGGTGGAGGGAGTGTGCTGGACACAGGAACAGGTACTCATTCTCTAACTATTCATGGACAGCCAGCTTCATGACATGCATGAGCAAACATTTTTTAAATGGGGAGAAATAGGTCTTGTCTTTGCCTTTGAGAAGTTGTTTTAGTCAGTTTTCATGGCTCTGAGACACAATACCTGTTATGGTTTGTGTTTGGATGTCTCCACAAAGCCTTATGCTGTCACAAGGGGCAGGCCTTTTGAAAGTGGCTGAGTCTAGCAGTTGTGATTGGTTCATTGTCTAGCACTAGAATTGGCAGTGTGAGTACTGCACCCACCCAGGGGTGGAGCTGGCATACAATCTAAGGGAGGGAAGGAGGTGTACTCTTCCCTTTTGCCCTTTTAGCTCTTGTCACTGCCATGAATGACTACCCCTCAGTCACAGAATCCTACCTCGGAGCCAGCAGCGTATGGACTGAAACCTCCAGAAACTGTGAGCTAAATAAACCTTTTCTTCCCTAATTTTGGGCATCAGGTATTTTGTCCCAGGATTGAGAGAAAAGTAACCAAGACAATACCCAGCAGTCTAAACTTAAAGGAGAAGAAGTTGATTTCAGTTCACATTTAAGCCCATGGTTATCTAACTCTAAAGAAGAAAGGAGCATGAGAGAGCAGCATGGCAAGGACAGCTGCTCAGGTCATGGTGTCCAGGGATCAGAGAGTGAAGGAAGGAGCTGGGAAGGGCGCTACAGCCTTCCAGGTCACAACCTGCAACCCACCTCTTCCCATCAGATCCCACCTCCCCGGAGCAAGCTGCCTATGCTGCCTTCACCTGTGAGTGCATGAGGCTCTTAGAAGGCATCTAGATGGAAACCATAACCGTAGCTCACGGTTAAGCTAGCACGGAACAGCAACTAACTGAAGCACACCGTGAAAGATGCCCTCCCAATGCTGTAAACACAGTGCCTTTGGCACAGAGGGATGAATGGAAGCAGAGGGAACAGGGAAGTCTTCTTGTAGGTGGTGATCCTAAAGTTGGACTTTACAGATGAGCAGATTTCATGATGGAAGAAAGATAAGAACTGGAAGAATGCAAGAGGCAGAGGGAAGAGTTTGAGTAAAAACAAGATGGTATGAAAACACCCAGTTTGTTTGGAGAACTAGTTCTTTCTTACCCCACCTCACAGATTATACACCATCTAGAGCCACTTAGATGGGTTTAGAAGCACAAGTTAGTTCTCTTCAAAAACCCATCTGAGATCAGTCATTCCCAGACTCTTTGGTGTTCCGATCTTAATGCCGAATGGATTTCATGACAGTGTCTCACTCATGGCCCCAAATTCTACACCATTTTTTCCCTTAATTTTTGTATTAACAAAAATTAATTTTACTTGGAAAATGTTTGTGCTCTCTTTCTCCCATGGGAGAGAAGTTCTGAAATTATACAAGACTAAAGGCTTATTTTAAGTTGGAGTTATAAAAGTTAAGCAACCAAACAATGACAAGAAGACCCCAGTCAAACAGTGGAGCTGAACTTTTCATTTTACGATGTGATCATCGGTCACAATTGGGATTACAGGCGCTCTTCGCTGGGCGATAGTCCAGGCAAAGTGAGGCTGCTGTAATGAAGAGGCCCAAGGACAGAGGAACTAGAAGAACACAGATATTTGCTTCTTCATGTAACGGTATGAGGCAGATGCTCACGCTCTTCAGGAGTTGCGTGAGCACCAAGATTCCTTTGTGTCATTGCTCTTTCATCTCTGATGCATGACTGGTACTTGCTCAGTTGGTGCTGGGTCCCCCCCAAAAAATGCAGAAGGAAATGTGAAGAGGAGCACACGGCCCTATAGCAAGAATGGCAGGTGTCCTTCCGCTCGCATCCTGTGGGCAAACACTCACGCTTGATCTTACAGGGAAGCTGGGGCAGCTGACATTACCTCTAAGGGGAAGGAGGAGTTGGATCAGCAGACAGACAGCTCACTGCTGTCCACATCCTGGCCTCTGATGTCTGCATGCACCATCTCTCTCCCTGCTGGCCTCTCTCCCAGCTCCCCCTGGCTCCGGGCCAGGATCTTGGTGGGTTTTAAAGTCCTCTCAAGATCAGTTGTGATTCCTCATGGTCCAGCAGCCCACAGACTGAAAGGTAAGTCATTCATCCCATGTCCCATACACAGTGGTGGGGCAGAGTCAGGGTGACCCCCACGGCGTGCGAAAGCGCTCAGCAGTCACTGCCAATAGCAATGATTACACCCTCCTGGGGGCGGGGGTGAAGACACACAGAGGAAAACCACCTGATAAGATCCTGGGTTGGTCACCAAGAAAGACTCATCAGGCTGAGTGGCCTCTGGCTGCATCCTCAAGCAAGTCCATCTGCATTCGTCTTCCACGGCCACATCGGAAGTGGCCCAGGACCACACAACTTGTGGGTGGCCGAGCACAGGGATCACAGCTGCTCCCTGATGGGGGCCCCCAGTTTAGGAACTTAAAGCTGCTTTAAGACAGCACGTGATTGTACAGGCAAGTTCATGGAAAATTTAGAAATAGCTTAGAGGTTTCTATTTAGTCAAATGTGCTGGAGATCAGAGATTGCTGATCTCTCTCTCTCTCTCTCTCTCTCTCTCTCTCTCTCTCTCTCTCTCTCAGCTGCCCTGGAGCCAGTGAAACAAAACACAGGTCAAAGGCAGCAGCACCTTTATTTTTAACTTTGCTAAAGTCTTGGAGCAACTAAAACTTTATCTTGTGCTGCTTGGGATACAGAAGTAATTTCTCTAAGTTTAGGGGTTTGCCATTTCTGGGTATCCTATTTCTGCTTGTGCTCTTGCTGAAAGTCAGCTCTCTCATGTAGTATCTTGCTAAAAGTGAACATAATGTGCACTAACATTCCAACTCTGCAACCCATTCCTCAGAGCAGGTAGTTGGAGAGGCAGCCTTCAAACCATCAAGAGGGCCAATGTTAGGAAATAGTCTGCCTGGCACAACAGAGATTGCCAGTTTTTCAGCCTGAGATATCTGTTTCCCCTCTAGTTGCCATCTGATGGCTAAGCCATGTTCATGTGTTTTGGGTTTGGGTTCTGGTGCCCACACACCTTTAGTACCAGCTTCTAGATCAGCTGGGCTTACACTAAGCTACCAGGAAGAAAAGACCACAGGAGGTAGTAGCTTCGAGTGTGGGGGCCTTTGTTTCCCTTTCCTTAACCATCCTGAGAAGGGTGATTCACTGTAGCTGGGAGTGTGGGGACGCTGGTTCCTTCTGGGTTTCATCTCTGCTGTCCTCCAGGACCCTGCTGTCTCCACCTGTGGGAAGATGAGTGTGCAGGCTTCAAGCAGAGGGAGAAGGGGGGACTTCGGAGGGGGGGTTTCCTGACAAGTGCCTCAGGTCCCAGTCAGTGAACAGCACATGTCCATCCAGCTCCTACTCTCAATGCAGACAGTCACATGGCCAGGTGTCTTGGTTACTTTTCTGTCACTGCTGAGACAAAATACCCAACACCCAAACTGAGGGAAGGAAAGGTTTATTTAGCTCACAGTTTTTTGGAGGTTTCAGTCCATACTCAGCTGGTTCCAAGGCAGGGTGGTGTGGCTGAGGGCAGCTGTTCATGGTGGCCACAAGTGACAAGGGCAAAAAGGGCAAATAGGGGACAGCACACCTCCTTCCCTCCCTTATATGGTATGCCAGCTCCACCTCTGGGTGGATGCACCACTCACACCACCAATCCAAGCACTAGACAATGAACCAATCACAAACACTAGCCTCAGCCACCTCCATGAGGCTTTGGGGGACATCCAGGCACAAACCATAACACCAGGCCCACGGCAAGGGATGGTGGGAGACCCAGGGTAACCAGTGCTCGCTGTGACTGTGACGGCACAGGGGAAGGGAAGGTGGACTGTGTGGACAGCTGCCAGCTGTAAAGGCCTAATTCATGGACTACTTGGTACTATAATCTTGGTACGGGCTAGGAAATTTGCAACAGACATTCAATCTTTTTGTCTTGTTCACCACTGAAACCTTAGTAGCACTAGTGCAGCCCAATGCACTAATCACGGAACAAATGGTGGGTGATGATAAAGGAGTTACAGTTAAAAACCATAGCTCTTACTACCTGAGACAGTAACCAAATCTGTGCCTTCATGAAAAAAAGAGCTAGAGACGTTTAAAAACTTCTGAAACAAGCCGGGCGTGGTGGCTCACACCTGTAATCCCAGCACTCAGGAGGCTGAGACAGGCGGATCGTTGTGAGTTCGAGACCAGCCTGGGCTACAAAGTGAGCTCAAGGCCAGCCTGAACAGCATAGTGAGACCCTGTCTCAAAAACACCAGGGATGAGAATCTAGCTCAGCGGTCTAAGCGCCTGCCTGGCAAGTGCAAGGTCATGAGTTCAATCCCCGGTGCCGCAAAAAAAAAAAAAACTTCTGAAACAAACTGGAAGTCTCCACTGAGCACTGTGTGAGACTTTCAGAGCTGATGACAACGCAGGGCTGAAGGCTGGTCAAGTTTTCACCACGTGATTTAGACCCACAAGCAAATCCCAGCTTCTGTCAATAGAATGACTAGAGCTGCCGTCTTCTTGGCTGTGTGTTAGGAAAGCCAAAACTTTGGACGGGAAGACCATCTCGGTATCTACGCAGCTGGCAGGATCTTCTCTCACTGCCTCATCACCGCAAGGGGCGAGGCTTCCTGCAGCCTGGCTCTGGCCTTCTTTTCCTATCCCAGCTCCAGCGCATCTTCCCACACCCTTGAACCACTTGCCGTTTCCACTGGAATATTTTGTACCCTTCCACCTAGCCATGGGGTGTTTTTACCCCGGTGTCCGGCATACCTTTTTCTCCATTGTTTCTGCTTATTTCATTAACAAGTTCCTGATACTTCCTGTTCTTTCTCGAACCTTCCAATCACATGTGCTTTATGCCTCCACTCTGCGTTGGCTGCTCCTGTGCGATGCGTTACGTTCTGTCTTGGGACACTCGCTCGCTCCTTAGCGAACTCCCTGCCAGACCTGGAGCTCTCTCTTCTAGGGCAGGGGCAGAAGCTGGGTGACCTCTTCATGCTTGCCCTACCCGGCCCTGTGTCTCAAGATACCCGGTGCTCAGAGAGTCTCCTGAGGTGACTCTCAGGAGTCGAGAGACACCATGGGCTCTTAAACGCGAGCCCCTGTTAGGGAAGAGGGAGGACTTTCCCCAGTGTCTGTGTGGTCAGGAACTCTAAGTGCATTCGTGGGGTGATCGCAGGTCTCCAGGCCTGGCGTTGTGTTCTGAGCACAAATGTATTCAACTGTTCATGTAGCAGATATGCTTTGAGCAGCTCCCCCAGTGCGTACTGAGAATCCCTTGCTGGGCGAGAAGGGCTCAGCTCTTGTTCTCGAGGGGCTTCCAGTATAGCCGATCAGGGAAGCCTTGTACCCTCCGATACCGGCAGTTACCAGGTGAGAACCCGATTCCACCCTGAGCTGTGGAGAGGGGACGTTCAGAGACTGACCACACAGAAAGATCAGCGGCTGGTTGTCTTTTTTTTTTTTTTTTAAGACAATTAATTTACCAACCAGTGACTCAGAAATCAGGAGATGCAGGTCTTTAAAGGTGAGACTGTTTGCTAAGCCTAGGGGAGCCCATGAGAATTTTTGGAAGCAGAAGAATTTGTTCTTGGCCTTGGAAACTGGTCAGGCTTGGATACATTAAAAAGAGGGAGGAGGCGGAGGGCATGCCAGGAAGTATGCAGAGAATATATAGGCGAGTTGAAGAGAAGGGGAAAATGAATTTCACAGGAGCAAGCCCAGGGAAGAAGGTAAAATCTGTGTATGTGTAACAGGAACCGGCCAGCAAGGCCATGTTCAATCCCAGGATTGTTCCATCCGCTGATTTGACCCAAACAAGGGTGAAAGTGTTGGAGACCACTGTGGCCAGCACTCGCTTCCCAGGCAGGGGTCGAGGGCACCAAGGCGGCTCTGCCCAGCTGTCCACTTTGTCCTGTGAGCCCGCTAGTAGCGAGGTAGACAGGAACGTGATGCTCCACACAACCAGCGGGCCCAGCCGGGTAACCAGACCAGCACGCTCGATGGGGACCCCCACTTCCTCTCCCACTCCATCCCCCATGATTACTGGTCTGGCCGTCTTAGCCCTTCCATCTTTCTCAGCCAGCTCTTCCTTCTGTCTCCATTCCTGCTTCACTGTGAGTCGTAGAACTCTTTTTCTCAATACTAAGGGTGGAATTCAGGGCCTTCACACTGATCTACATTTCTAGCGTCTTTATGCCTTTTTTTTTTTCACTTTGAGATAAAGTCTTGCTAAATTGCCAAATTGCTTGAGCTGGGTTTGAATTTGTGATCCTCCTGCCTCAGCCTCCTAAGGGTGGCCTGTGCCACCACATGAGGTGACTCACAGAACTTAATAGTTATTCTAGGGGCATTTCTTACAGCAATGCCCAAAAAAATCTCATCAAGTGTCAGATGAAATAATAAGTCTCTCTAGGTCTGAAACTGCTCCTCTGAGGAGAGAACAATTTAATCAACCCCAGTAAGATGCCAGCTGTTATGGATACAGAGAAGTAGAGCCCACATTTCCTGCCTTCCCTCTGACCCATCCTGCCTCAGCGTGGGCATGGTCCATCATGCATTTTAGGGAGCATTTTTAGCTTAATCAACATGCTAAATGACTGTTTTATCACCAAAAGCCTATACGATTCTATTCATTTTTTTAAAGCTCTTTCTTTTCCCATTCAAATATGGCTGGTTATTCCACAAGGAATCCATTGTGCTTCTAAATTTCTATTGGAGTTACTCTAAGATAACATACATTCTCACAGATGACCTCCTGTGTCTTGAGGAGATCGTTTTCTAGATAAGTCCCTCGATTCTCTTTTTGCAAGTCTGGCAACATGGTTTATTGGCTTTGTAATAGGAAGCCCTCACCGTTAGAGACCGGGCTTGGATCACCAAACTGCTTCTCATACATCCTTAGTTGAGCTCTGAATCACAGAAGTAGTAGAAGGCTCAGCATGATACCATCTCTGAAATGAGCAATCCCTTAATTAAACAGAAGTAAATAGAGGTTACAACGTGTTCCTTAATTAAATAGATGTAAATGCCCCATCACTCTGCTTTTCACACACATCAATTTCGCATCATCTCATTTTCCTGTTTTCCCAGTGGAAATGGAAATTCTGAGGCTCTATTTTGGTCAAAATCTCCTGAGTGTGTGTGCAAGGCTGGGTATTTGGTCATGAATATTTACCTCCTGGCTGCCAGAAATCTATAGTGAATGTCTCCCACCCCACCCCCATTGGCATCTCCAGGCTTAGGAATCACTGTGGGGCTGACATACAGGGGCCCTCACAGAGACATGACCCCCCTCTCCCTGCAGAGTACCTGGCTCCTGTGTGGGGAAAGACGTGCACACTCAGATGCAAATACCAGATCCTCTGTGGGGTGGCACAGGTGAGTCCAAGTCACATTGCCTGATGCCTGCTCTTTTCTTTTCTATTTGTGGTCCTGAGGGTGGGGGTAGGGCCCAGGACCTCATGCCCACTAGGCAAACGCTCTGCCACTGAGCCACACCTGCCTCTTTCCACCTGATCTCAGTCCACCTGCTGTTTTCCTCATACCTGCTCTCAAGTTTAGGCAACTTCCTCCTGGGGGCTAAAGAGATAGTTCATGAATCCATGGCTAGAATATAACCCATGGGACCCTGGATTGGCTGTGGGGTTCAATTGTTTGGTCAAATAGTCTAGATGTTGCCGTAAGGGAAAAGTCACTTCATTAACAGGTACGATCAGTTGTCTTTAAGTAAATGAGATTACCCTTGATCACGTACGCCGGCCCCCTCTAGTGAAGCGAAGAACCAAAGAGCAAAATTTGGGGAAGGAATTCTGCATCAAGAGTGTGACAAAAAAATCCCATCTGAGTTTCTAGCCTGTTGGACTGCATCTGCATTACGCATTTCAGACTTTGCAGCTCCTCTAGTCACACAAGCTACTTCTTTTCAATCAATCAGATACAGAATCTATCTGAAAAATATAAGACCATCCTACTTCCTGTCCAGAAAGAGCAGCCCCCCAGCTTGCTGTGGGATGGTTGCCCCTAATAAGCCAAGGTCGGGTAAAAAGGACAGGATTGAGACCATGCCACTTGCAGGATGACCTTTCTTAGATGACTCTTGACCTCTTACCAGTCCTGTGAGGCCAGCACCTCGTCCTCCATGAACCGGACAGCAAGCAGAGGACGCTAGCGGGTTAACAGCACTTTAACTGAGTCAAACTCTTAATTGGAATCGAATCCATCTCAATTTATTCCTAGGAACAGTGCTGCTTTTCTGAGGCATTAGGAATAAATTGAGGTGGATCCCGTTCCAATTAGAATTTATGATTAAGACCATCGTGTCAGGAGGACGGGCTAAGCAAAGACACAAGCGTCTGGAAAGCGATGACTGAGAGGACTCAAGTAGAAAGGTGAGTTGCTGAGGAGAAAGTCACAAGGACTCAATCTCCCTGGTGAGTTCATTCTTCTAGAATTTCCAGCAAAGTGACCAATATTTGAAGGTTAGGTTCAAGGAGCGTTTTTCCATTGAATCATAGGATTTCAGAACTGGGACAGAGCTGAGAGAGAGGAAATGAGTCATTCGCCATGACAATAATCAGAGGTTGTCATCATCTCTTCCTCTGGGCTCTGGGCATTCCCTCCATGAGCCCCAGGGGCATAGAGTCGAGGACAGGACAGGAGCAAGGCTCTCTGAGTGACCCTCCTTGGTTCAAATCACTGCCACGTGCATTTCACTCTTCCCAGAGTCACTGGCTGGGATGACCACATCCAGGAGCTGGGTCTTGGGTCCAGGTCTGGTTATCTGGAGGGAAGACGCCTTTGTTGAGTAGGGTAAGAACCTTCCAGCGGATTCTACGGGACTGTTCCCCTAGCACTGTGCTGAGGACTTTGCAATAAATCTTTACAGCCCTGTGAGGTGAGTCTGCTTTTACACCCTACTTACGTGAGAGGGAACCGAGGCCCGGAAGAGTTAAGGAACTTACCGGAAGGCATGTGGTCAGTGGCAGAGCTAAGACCCAATCCTAGCCGTGGGACCAAGGACAAGCAAGGTCTTAACCCTGCACCTTGTCAGCCTAGTGGTGATGTGATTACCAGTTTTCCAGATTAGAAAATCAAAGCCCTGGGAAACTGGGGTGCCAGCTCGAGATGTGGGGGTCGCCCAGTACCACTCTTCATCACTCACCTGTGACCTGTCTCCTGACAGCCCTTCGTCTCTGTCCCTCTCCTTGTGTGCATGTGTGACTCTGATGGATTGGCCTCCTGAATTAAGCTCCAAGTTCATGTTTCTGGGCAGATTAAAAGCAGTTCTGGCTTTGCGGCGAGAAGAGGTGTCAGCGTCACCGCCTTCCTCAGCATCCGGTCGAGGAGGCTGCATCGCGACAGGGCCTCTCTGGCTCGCTGGACTCTCCCAGACTTTCTGGATGACAGCCACTTGGTGAAACACAAGCCCCCAGACCCTGACCCAGACTTCCAAGGTTCTGCAACCCACAAGAGGGGAAGATTAACAAGTACACCCGCATGGTTCACTTGCTCAGGAAAACTCGGAGATGCTGGATAAAACTGGCCATTTTGCTATTTCCCCTTGGCCCCCAAATTAACTTTTAAGACAATACCAGACACACCCAGCTTTGAATATATGAGCTTTTCAACACTCCACCCCACCAGTCAGCTCCAAGCCTGTGAGGGGTGAGAACAGGGACCTGTTCACTCATTCGTCTCCACAGATGTCTTACTTCACCCCCGCCATAGGCCAGGCCCCGAGCTACCCCTCCAGATACCTGGTCCTGCCCTTCTGGAGTTTGTGGCCTAACAGGTCAGACAGTTAAAAACATGGCACTAAAAGCAAAGGTGAATAAATACGCAAAGTGCATTGCTTCTTATCTATTTTATTACATTCG
>RJWT010053004.1:0-10470 GCA_004365215.1 Cuniculus paca | reverse complement strand
CTATTCTTGTGACAACAGAACACTGACTTAATAACTATAACTTGATTAGTTTTTAATATTAGTCCTCCAGCTTAGTTTTACAAAATTGTCTTAGCTGTACTCATTGTTTGCATTTCCAAGTAGGTTTTTAGAATGTTTATCGACTACCCCTCATAAAATTTCTGGGACATTACTAAGTTTGCATTGAATATATAAAGCAGTTTTGGGAGAACTTATAATAGCCCATGAACATGAACAGTTATCTTGCATTTATTTAGGAGTTTTAAACTTTTCTGGCAATAATGTTCCGTGTCACATACTTATGGTTAATACATTGTGTCAACTTGAGCAGTTTAGAAGTTTAATTGAGAGACTCAGCAGGGAGCCAGGGTTCTTACTTTGTAAATATCCTCATCCTGTGCAAAAGAGGACAAGGACATTTTGTGAGTGCTACACCCACCCTGGGAAGTGGGGGTGGCCTGTGTACAATTTGAGGATAGAGAAGAGGCTTGCATTTGCTCTCTTTTGCTCTGGCTGCTGCTTTGAAGTGTTGCCCCAGTGCCATGCCACTCTGCTTTGGAGCCAGCTGATTATGGACTGAAACCACCAAGAACTGTAAGCTAAATAAACCTTTTCTTCCCTAATTTTGGGTGTCAGGTGTTTGTCTCCGCAACAAGAAAAAGTAACCAAGACACACATTTTTTTTAACCCAGGGCCTTACTTATACTACAGTTCCAGCCTTGTATTACATTTTTGAAAGATTTACTGCTAAATACTGGATGATTTTGGTACTATTATAATTATCTATTTTATGTCACTTTCTATTCTAGAATAAAGGTATATAATTCAAATTTGTTTCCAGTGATCTCATCAAAGTCAATTAATTTAAAGTTTTCCAATAGTCTTTTAGATTTCCATGTACACAACTGCATCATTTTTACATATGGACTTGTTTATTCCTTTACAATCTGTATCTTTTGTTTCTTTTTCTCGCTTTTTGTGTTAGCTAGAGCCTCCAATAGCATGCTGAAAATACATGGTAAAAAGATATATGTTCTTGTTTCATTCTTGATCTCATGGGGAAATGATCAATAATTTTCCTCATGTAATGTAAGCTGTAGTTTTTCATAGAAGTCTTATTAGATCAGGATGTTCTTGTTTTTCAGAGATGTCATCATAAATAGGTGTCTAACTTTATCAAATGCTTTTTCTTTGTAAAGAGCATATGACTTTTCACCTTCAAAAAAATTCTGTTGAATAACACTGATTCATTTTCCCTACAGTTAACCCACCCTTCCGTTTCTGAAATAAACATCACTTAGTTGTAATCGTTCCTGTTTAGGATTTCTGCAGTAAGGGCGACAGGTAAGTCGGTCTTTTAAAGTGATAGTCTTTTCCCTGTTACAGACTGCTTTTGTCAAGGAGCAATTACACGATCAGAGTGCGCTCTCAGGTGTTCACTAGGCAGGGCGCAGGCGGTGTGGAGAGGCGGGTGGTGACCTCCGCAGGGGCTGCTGGAGGGTTAAGGGGACGGTGGAAACGGGCGGTACCCTGCCCATACTTCTCACGCGCTTAGAGGCAGTATAATCTGATGAAAGAAAAAAGTTAGAAGTTGACTTAAACAGGGAAAAGACCGAATACAGTGAGTTCTCCCTGAGGGGAAACCTTTACCTTCATCGTTGTCACCATTATCAGAACCGACAGAGGACCGGGTGCTATTTAAAATACAGCAAATTCACAGCACTGTATAATTGACCAGTGTCTTAAAGTATTTAATTTGAAACTTTCCTTAAGATGATTTGGGTTAAAAGGAGACGATTTGGATATAATTTTTTAAATTCTTTTCATTCACAATAAGGAAAACGTAGACAGCAAACCTTGCATTCTCGGAACCTCCAAACCGGACGGGTACGCGTATTTCGCACGCGCCGCTCCTTTTGCAGGCGCCAGGTGGCACCCGAGCTCCCGCGACGCGCTCCGGCCGCATCCCCGGGCTTCCCAGGGGCTCGCGCGGTTCCTGGGAGCGCGCACGTCCGAATCCGCGCGAATTGCGGGAGCTGTGGCCGCGCACGTCGGCCAGCCTCGGCTACGTGGCCGCACGGCGCCCCAGGTCTTGCTAGCCGGGCCATGTGGAAGCTGCTCCCCGCCGCGGGCTCGGCTCGAGGTAGGGTTGGGGAAGAGACCTCGGATCCCTTTTTTCCCGGGCCCGAGCCGCGGGAGTGCCCCGCGCCGTGCTTCCGGTCCGTGCTGGCCGACTTCCGGCGCCGCCTTCCTGCATTTCCGCCCCGGGGGTCTGGGCGCGGGCTGCGGGAACCGCGAGCGGGCTCTGGGCGCCCGGGGTGCCTCCGGGGCGGCGCGGGGACTGGAACCCGGCCGTGGCGGGGCGGTGGGGTGGGCTCGCTCTCCTCCAGCGGGGACCCGGCCCTCCACCCGGTCCTGGGCGTTTGGGGGAACGCCCGGCTGTCGGCCCAGGCCCCGGGGCGGCGGCGCGTGACGCCGTCTGGAGCGCAGTGATGATTTTTGGAAGGAGCCGCGTGGCGGTCACAGAAGTGCTCGCTTTCAGTTTGGTTTCAGACCCTTTCCCTGACATCCTACCATAGAAAAAGCTGACCCCCCCCTCCCCTCGCCTGCCCTTTTTTGGCGCTTCTAGCAGCAGAAGGTGTTTGTCACATGTCGAGGCCGTTCTCTCTTGTGTGATCTTTGTTAAGGGACCGAAAGTAAACGGCTACCCAGGACTCGGCCACGTCCTCGGCACGTTTACATTATGATTGCACAAAGAGATCCGTGAAAAAAGGGTAGAACGCAAGAATAAAGGCATTCCTGTGGCTTGTAGCACCGTGTTGGTGAGCAAGTAAGATTGAGTTCAGGACATAGCCTGAGGTTTGCTCTTGGGTTTCCTGTAATCGAGGTTTAAAACAAGAAAAACCTTTTGACCAACTAAGTTGACCAGTTTATTTGAGGAAAAGAGAATCATCATGAGTCTTGGCGTCAGTCTGAACCGGTATCGGTTCAGATAGCTCCCACCCAGCGTCTTGGCCTGGTAGTGTTTATTGACACAGAAAGTGACGATACAGAAACTCATTAGTTCTTCCTCAACATTTGCCCTATTTTCGAAGGTAGTGTGATGAAACATTTACTTTGTATGGTCGTGATCTCATCAGCGAACCCATTTAATCGGGTTTCAAATCAGTGTTACGATTTTGTTTGGCAGTACAGTAAATTCGTAAATTATTTTGGGGGAGTACTGACACTTCAATGTGTTTTCTTTTTAGAAAAATGTTATAACTTTCCATCTATTTAGATTGTGTACTTCAGTGAGGCTTTACTAGAAAACACAAGTTTGATGTGAAGTTGATTAACGTTTTTAGTGAAATAAGTGCTTGATTTAAATATACACATAAATGTGTACATATGTATGTTTCTGTATGTTCGATATGCACTTTTAAAATTTTATATTTTTGCTTTCTCTTAGAACCATGTAGACTATTGACTGGTGTTGAGTATGTTGTTGGAAGGAAAAACTGTGCCATTCTAATCGACAAGGATCAGTCCATCAGTCGAAATCATGCTGTGTTAAGAGCTAACATTTCTGTAACTAACTTGGTATGTTTCTAATTATTTCTCTAGTTCACAGTGAGTTGGAATCACAAATTATTATCTCTAAGCATATGTGAGAGCTCATGGAACCTTTTAATCTCATGAAACGTTAGGTTTCTTGTAGTATTAACAAAATCAGCTATTTATATTCAGAGCTGGAGGTGTGGCTTAGTGGTAGAACACATGCATAGTGTAAGACCGGGTTTGATCCCCAGCTCCCCCTAAAAAAGCAAAACAGTAACACGTAATTGGCAGCATTACCTGTGGTATTTGCGTATTTTGATACGAGTTTTTTGTTTTAGTATTATACTCAGTGATTTAGAAACTCAGAGCAAGTAGTGCATGCTTCTACTTAGTGACTTGCACACTTCTTGTTAGTCACTTTCCCTCACTGTGATACAGTACCCATAATAAATAATCCAAAGGAGGGGAAGTTTATTTTGTCTTGTAGTTTCAGTAGCTACCGTGTTTGCTTTGGTCCCGTGGCAGCATCCTACACCGTGACCGGAACACTTGGAGGAGGCTGCTTATTTCATGGCAGCCAAAAAGCAAAGGGAGAAAGAGGAAGTCCGGTTTTCCCCGTTAAGAGCACATTCCCATTACCTAATTTCCTTCCGGTAGGCTCCATCTCTTAAAGGTTCTTCCATCTCCCTGTAGTGTCACAGCCTTTAGGGGAGACTCCAGATCCAGCCCATACCGCATTTGTGAATGGTTAGTGTGTATCAGTCATTGTGCCAAGTCTGGGAATGGAGCAGTGAACGGACATTTATGATGCCTGCTCGTGAATGTTATGTAACCCCAAGTGGACACAGCCATTTCCCATAAAACATATGTTTCCACAGTCAAAATTGGTGTTTCATTAGGAAAAATAACTCTTGCATATGCCGCAGCTCCTTTGAATTTTGTTGCAGTTATGTTAATTAGAGTAATAAAAATAGATAAAAACTTCTGGTTGTAATAGTGTTTATGAAAAAAATATTGTTTATGGTACTAAGAAAAGCCATTATTTTGAACAGACTGCATATATGCAAAAGTTGGGTTTGTTCAGTGATATTTAGATTTTGTGTGTTTTTTTAGGCATAGAAAAACATTGAAATTCCTTCACAAAAAGTAAATGTTACTGTAAGCCAGAAACTAACCAAAACTTACTCATACCCCACCAGTGTTTACAATGCCACTTTCATGATGTAAAAAGGAAAAGTATTTTTTTAAGGAATGAAATTGACTTATTATACCTGACATAGACTGTATCATGCCAAACCTATGAAACTGAAGGTTCAGGGAAATCCCCAGTGACTTATAAAAGTAAAGAAAGTTTATGTTCCAAGAGAATTAATCCTGAGATTAAGAAATTTCCTTAAGGGAAAGTTTAATTGCTAGATGAGTGATCATTCCCTGAAGGCAACCAAAACAGTAGCTTTTGTCTGCTTAACTTCTTCCTATTCAGAAAGTTACTAATGTTTTGAAAGCTTTTCCTTTGGAAATTACATTACTGAGTGGTAAAAAGACTTTATAGTATTTGTTGTTTTTTTTTTTTTTTTCAGCAGCAAACAGATGAAATTCCTACTTTAACAATAAAAGATAATTCTAAGTATGGTACCTTTGTTAATGAGGAAAAAATGCAGAATGGTCTTTCTCAAACTTTGAAGACAGGGGATAGAGTTACCTTTGGAGTGTTTGAAAGTAAATTCAGGTAAGGAGTTTTTAAATAAATGTTAAAATGGATAGCTCTATTTGACACCAGCCAAATTCTAAAGGAAAAGTATATGGATAATGAATTGAGAACAGTCCAGTTTTGTAACTACTTGGCACAGTAGTGGACTCTGGCGTGTGGGGTTGGTGCATTTATCACTCACAGGTAGTGATGAGATTGGGTGAGAATTTGAGGGGCCCCCGAGAGCCTTCATGGGAGCTCAGTTGCTTGATTCCTCATAGGTGAAAGTGTAACTTTAATCCTTTTTTTCTCCCTGTTCATTGGAACTCAAGATTTAGGAAGTAATAATTTCATTGGTTAGGAAGTTTAATAATGCATAAAAATGAAAATAGCTATGTGCTGTGAGTGTAAAAGTTGCCATCTCTGTGATAATATAACTTTATGAAACTTATTTTTATTTATAGAGTAGAATATGAGCCTTTGGTTGCATGCTCCTCTTGTTTAGATGTCTCTGGGAAAACTGCTTTAAATCAAGCTATATTACAGCTCGGAGGACTTACAGTAAACAACTGGACAGAAGAATGTACTCACCTTGTTATGGTATCAGTTAAAGTTACCATTAAAGTAGGTTCAATTTCTTTTTCTGTTAAATTCTGTAAACTTAAGCTTATCTACTATAGACAGACTTTTAAAAATTCTTACTTTGAGACTGTCAGAAATGTTATAGATTTCTGTGTCTATCTTCTGCCTTTTTTTAAAACCCAAATGGCTTTTCAGATAAGCTGTTTATGTAAGATAAGAAGCACATAAAATTATTTTCAGAGTGTAACTAAGCATTTTCAAAAAGGAATTATCCTTTTACCAAGAAGTTTAGTAAATTATATAGTTCATATTTTGTCTAAAAGCAAAGAGACCAAAGATTAACTGGCCCTACGTCTTCAAAGTTAGCATCATGTGTTCCTGTCAAGTCGTCTTCCTCCAGTTTCTGTTACCGTCTTATGATCTCATGCTCTCATAGTTTTTGTCTTTTATCACAAAGATTTTAAGTTCTTTTTTTTTTTTTTTTTTTGCGGCACCGGGGATTGAACTCATGACCTTGCACTTGCCAGGCAGGAGCTTAGGCCACTGAGCTAGATCCCTGGCCCTAAGATTTTAAGTTCTTATAGTTTAATATTACCTTAATGAACTTTCATGGTCTAGAGAAGTGTAAATATATGCTATTAGAAGATGCTATTATTTATAAAAACAGATATTATTTTGATATATTTTCAGATTTTTGCATCTTCAAATTTATGTCCAAAGCTAATTGAAGAATGACATTGGGAGGTGATTCGTCTCCTTTTATGCAGGATGATTATAGATACATGGGATTCTTCTGTGTTAATATCTATATATAAATGATTCAAAAATCTTTCAGTATTTGATATAATTAGAGTATGTGTATCATACTAGCGAGGTGTCATAGAAGGGCTTCTTTCTTAGATTGAACCTTAAGTTAAATTTATACCTTACTGGGATTTTCCCTGGACAAGAATTATTTTTTAATTTGCAAGTTTATGAAATTAATTTTATATATTCAGTGCCTGATTAGCTCCCATAATACTAATCCTAGAGATAGGAGATTTCTAAATCAAAATGTCCATTATTAATTTACAGTAGGAATACACCTTTCCAGTGGTCAGAGTATTTCGAGTGTGGGTATCAGGAAATCCCTTTTAAGATATTAAAGTAATTAAGAAATGGGGCAGTCAGTACACTTGGCTTGATGGGCGTGAAATAAGATCAAAGGCATGCAGATCATCCTGAGAGCTTTTACCGTGTTTGACAGGCCTGGGCATTATTCTAGTGCCTGGGATGCTGATAGCTGTTACAGATCTCTCCACCAAACACACCAGCATGATTTGCAGAATTTTTCAGTTTTTTTCAGTGTTTTCAATATTTCTGATCAATTATATACTGAAAAAGAAAAGTTTGTCATTATTTTTTGATGAATTTTTAAAAAATGTTAGTTTTTGTCTTTAAAAATCACTGAATGTTAGAACCAAAAGCAAAAAAGAACCAAAAGAGAGGCAGAAAACTAGTAAATAGCTTCCCGAGTCAAACATGTACTTCGTCCATTGTTGAATTGCACATTACTGCTCCTTAATAGAAGCTAAAGATTTCTTTATATTAGAAGTTTGCATCTCAGATTATGTTCTAGAGACATACTTAAATCTGTTCCTATTAGGCAATACCTTTTGTTACTAAAAGCATACATACATGAAGTCTTTAGTTGAATTATTTTCTAGAATTGTGATACATCTTTATTTTAATTCTCATTTCCTCTGTAATAGTTTGTGATCTTTTCAGATTTTGTGATGCATTTTGAGGTTCATAGTTTATTTACATGTTTTTCTTTTATATATACTTAATACTGTATTGTTTTCTCATGCAGCAGATGTTAAATGTCATTTCTCCTATATATTTTTTATAATCTTTTAAAATGTTTTTATAATTGTAATGTATTCTAAAATTCATTTATATTTTGTTAGATTATTCCATCCTTCCCCAAAAGCAGTTTTTAAATTGATACTGTGATTTGTGGCTTAACCTTGAGTGATTATAAATTATTTGTATTCTAAATAGCTGAGCACTGATCAAATGCTGTCTTCTAGTTTATTGACTGTGCCTCCTTTTATAAATTGAGAATCATGAAAAGGAAAAAAGTATAAAACAGCCTTCTTGTAGTTTATAACTTAAAACTATTTTTTTAAAGCCAAGGTATGAGTCTATATTCACTTGTGTTTTCTTTATTTTAGACAATATGTGCACTCATTTGTGGATGTCCTATTGTCAAGCCAGAATACTTTACTGAATTTGTTAAAGCAGTTCAGTCCAAGCAACAGCCTCCACAAATTGAAAGGTATATTAGATATTTCAAATATAATAAGATAGGACACACTGATTTTATTTATATTAATTCCCTCTTTAATGTTTCTTTCAGGATGTAGTAGTTACTATGATGATACAGTGTTGTTAATGACAGATTGTTTTTATTTTCTCACCATGTGAAGAAAATAGTTCCCAAATTCTTTGTTGATTTCTTTCTTCTCTCTATGAAACAAGCGTTAAATAAATATTAATATTTAAGGAAAAATTTGAAGGACAGTAAGTGGCCCTGAGGTGTGACCAGAAGAGCACATGTTTCAGTGCCAGGTGTCATGTGAGAGTCACCCCCGAAACTGCATGGTGCAGTAACCCTCTCCAGGAGCCACCTCATCCAGGGCCTGGAATGCGGACAGCACTGTGGCCTTGGGCGTGGAGCCTCTTTCTTCTAAGCTTCACTTGCCTCATTTCAAAACCGAGACGAATACTTGTTCAGTTTTTTTTTTTTAAGTATTAAAATACAATATTAAATACAGTAAAGTCTGGACATACTGTTGGTATCATAATAAATGCTTGCTAAAAAAGTGTTCATTGTTACCTGCTGTGGTAGCACACACCTGTAATCCCAGCTGAGGGAGGCTGAGGCAAGAGGATTAAAGTTCTTCACTACTTAGTGAGACTGTTTCACAATTTAAGAAAATTTTTTAAAAAGGCTGGAATGTAACAGTGCAAAGGCACTGTGTTTAATCCCCAGTGTTACCCACTCCACCCCCTGCCAAAAATAAGTTGCGAATTGCAACAATATTTGGGAAAATTCTTAATAGTTTTTTGTTGTTATCAACACTTGCAAATTCACAAACCATCAGGCTAGAAGGTCTGTTTACTGTATATATTATGTTAGTGATTGTTTGAGATCGTATCAGTTATGGTTGAGGTGAAAAATATTTGACTTTTTTTCAGATTGCATGATTAAAATGCTGGAGGCTTTAATGGTAGGTATTTTTAGTTAATAGTAGGTAAATTTCCTTTCTTGAAAATACGTGTCTGTAGAATATAACAGATTCTATATTGATAAGCTCATCTTTATAGGGCAATTTTTACTATTTGCAGAGGTTTTAAAAATTAGCATGTTTTATAAGAGTTTTATGACCAATTTTAAACTATTACTAGCTATAATAGGGCATTTTTCCCAACGCACCGTTTTTCAGGGACTATTTATACTTACGGTGATAGTAGATGTCTGCTTTTAACAGTAGCCAGAAATCAGACTTTTCTCTTGATAAATTTGATCTGGGAGATTTCTTATATTTTATGACCTGGTTAACAGATAATTAATACGTATTTTTTGGACTCTTGGAGAAGATTCTTCAATTTTGAAATAGATTATTCATAACCTTTCTTGAGTCTTATACCCTGTGATAATATGGAAAATGGATCTCTCCTCAAGAAATTTTACTTACGTACTATAAACTTACAGTATTTCTACATAGTAACATTTTGCCTGGAAGCTTACTGATGAATCTGTCTGGGGGAGTCCTTAATTGACATAAATAATAATCCTGGCTACAGATGATTGTTAATTCTAGATTACTTGAAGGTGAAGAATCTGATAAGTTTTACTACTGTTGATGTCTTGTGATCTTGGAAATTTTAGAATTTGTCACTAAGTCTACCTTTTATTAGATTTTAAGGTCTGTTTAACATGCAGCTGTTTTTTTTTTTTTTACATAAATTCAGCATAGTTTCTTTTGGTTCAATTTCTGACTGTATTAACATATAGTACTACATTAAAACATCCCTATTATAAAATTGTTCAGTAATTTTTACTTCACTGTTGTCCAAGAAAGACTATTACTTTAGCCCATACTTGATTATGACAATTGACAATCAGATTTTCAGTATTATTTCAAAATATATAGTCACTTGACTTAATAGATTCCCATACCTATCTGAATTCATTTTGGTATACTGTTGAAGACTTATTTGACTAAGTGCTCAATTATTAATAGAAAAATAATTATTTTAAATATTAACTGTAGTAAGTCACAAAAAGGAAGTAAGCTGCAGTGACTTTTTTATTATACAAATCCCTCCTCTTTTTATTCTGAAAAGTCATGATCATTTGTCCTGAATTTAAATTTGGTTGCTTACTATAATATCTTTACGTAGCAAAAAAAATACAGACTGATTCAGTACAACTACCTTTGTATTTTGTACTGCCATCAAGAAACAAGGTAAGTCAGAGTTACAGCTTTACATACCTGCTATGATTTGTGATACCTCATTATCATAAACCATCCTCCAAGTACCCATGTAGATGTTATTCTGACTCCATTTAAAAGGAGTACTTAATTTTGATCATCTGTAATATAGTA
>RJWT010053003.1:0-10484 GCA_004365215.1 Cuniculus paca | reverse complement strand
AACTCAGTGTGAAGACTTGGGCTCAATCCCCAGTTTTAATCAAACAAGATGCAGTTCAGCCTACATAAGCAAGGCCCTGAGTTCTATCCCCAGCACGGCAAAAACAAAACAAAAAGCATTGTTTCAATCTTAGTACATGTACCTTGTGCCATTTTTCTCACCCAACAATGTAAACAGGTACCACATCAAGTAATTTGCTTAGCAAAAGGTATTAACACAATTCTCAATTTTTTGCAAACTATAGACAAAAATAACCCAAATTATATGTTTATGAGGGAGGGACACATCTTACTGTATAGTGTCACTTATTCTTCAGAGCAGTTATTTTGACCTTGTTGCAATTCACAGTAAGAAAAATACATTTTAGTACACACATGACATATCTGTATGTATACATCTACACTAATACAAGAATACTGAATACTGGCTCATTTACTGTTTTGAGAGATACCATGTAAACCTTGGGCTCTTTGTTTACATTCTTAGGCAGGATGTTATTAACTGAAACTATCAAAAATTTACCTTTTTGGTAATTCTTAGCAAATAATACCCTTTTTATCCACTTTCTATCCTTATTCACATTCTGCCTCAATTTGCAGATGGAACTACTCTCCCATTAAAACTATGGCAACTAAATATCAAAATTCAACTTACACAAAATGTTTCAAGAAACTCATTTCAGTTCAGCCTGCCAGCATAGGAAAGAAGTTTTAACAGTACCATCAGATTGAGCAGCCACTTAACAGTTACATTCTAAGGATAAGGTAAATTCTCTGATTTCCAACTGCAGTATTAGAACATTCACATCATATGAGGCTAGAGAGTATATGCAAAACAACTTAATGAGCCCAGAAGTAAAGTACTCATCGAAGGGCAACTGTTATTGCTAAATTGACTTGAGAAAACTGTCCTGAATGTAAAAAGTACTTACTTTAAAAGTGAACTATTAGGCTGGGCATGGTGGTGCACACCTGATAATCCCAGCACACAGTGGGCTGAGGCAGGAGGATTGTTGCAAGTTTAAGAACAGCCTGGGCTACAAAGTGAGCTCAAGGCCAGCCTGAACTGCATAGTGAGACCCTGTCTCAAAGACAAAAAATAAGCAAATAAATAAAATAAAAGCATACTATTGAGGATTTCCAGAAAGATGGTAAGCAGAGAAAGAGCCTCTCTGAGACTAGGGGTGCAGTGAGGAAGAAGAGGGAAGGAAGCAGGTCCCCTGGGCCCACGAATGACCTGAAGCAAGAACTGAAGTCCACAGAGAGCCAAGAAACTTCAACAAAGAACAAGATGGTGATGGACAGCGTCTTCTCCCTGAATCAGGTCTCACCGCATGGAGGAGCGGCCCAGACCTGTGCACATATGGTAACTGCTGGCAACCGCAGAGGCCTTCACACAGAGACATGTTAGTATAAGGAAGCAGTGGGTGGCATGCATAGCACTGGTTGGCGAGTGGCATGGATCTGGCCTTCCCTTGGGAGAGGGTGACTGGCCAGAAGTCATCTTGAAAAGGGGCCAACTGAGTTCAAAACTGCTGGCTCCATCTAGTAGATCCCAGCCAAGAGCCGAGTTCAAGCTTGCAGAAGGTACGCTGACTGCTGCAGATTGAACAAGTCTAGTATCAGCCTTATAAGCAGAAACCAGCCTGAACTTTAGGGGAAATAAAGATGCAGGCTTGCTGAGATTACCCACTACCCCATCATAAAGCTACTGCTGGCCTGCTAGGAGAAATCAACGCAAATCTGAACTCCATCTTTATATACTGCATACCAGTGACAGCAGAAACAAACCTTGAGGGGATTATTATTATTATTTTGGACCTTATTTTGATGAATGTGAAAGTGGTTTCTAGTTTTTTGGGGACTGCTGCTGTTTTCCTTTTATTTCTTCCTTCTCTCTTTCCCTCCTGTCTTCTGCAAGTTTCCCAAAATCTGCATGATCCTTTCTCCTCCAGCCTTGCTTCTAACCTTTTCCTCTTCTTGCCCCAACCCTTTTAAAATTTTCTCCCCTCAGAGTAAAACTGGCATACTGAAGGATTAGTGTGTACAATTTTCTGGTTTTAGATTTTTGTTATATAACCACAAATCAAGTTCATCTGGTTGAAGGTCGCAAATTAATGGTTGCCTCAGTTTGTCATTTTCTAGGCAGTATAGTTATTGCTGACTGTACATTAGCCAAAATGATGTAATTGTTCTACCCAGCATTTCTTCATTACCTAAGAGTTCATTACCTAAGAGTAGTGGCAATAATAAAGCTACCCACTATAGGCAATTTACAAGCACCAAAACATGAACAACAACAACAAAAAAACATACACACACAAAACACAAAAAAACCCACTTAAACCAGATGCAACCCCAGAGAGCAAAAAGGTAGCACAAACCAAACATCCACCTGGCCTCTCTGAAGTGGTAGCAAGAAAGCAAATGAATGAGGTTCTAGGGGGAAAAAAAGAAAAATCCAATCAGAAATGATCCCTCAGATAACTATAGCAATGGTGACCACAATGAAAAGCATGTTTAGTGACTCTACAAGAGACACAAATTAAAAAAACAAAAAAAGATAAAATATTAGAACTAAACCAAACTTCTGAGCAAATGGACTTAATAGATATTTACAAAAGACATTCTTCTCAACTGCACATGGAACGGTCTCCAAAATAAACCATGTACAAGCTACAAGAGCATGCTTAAGTAAATTCAAAGGAACTGAAATTATTCCATACATATTATCAGACCAAAGTGCAATGAAATTGGAAATCAATGGCAAAACAAACCACAAAAACTATATAAACACATGGAAATTAAGTAACACCCTTCTGAACAACCAATGGGTCACAGATGAAATTGAAGAAGGAATTAAGTTTATACAATGAAACAATGCCAATACAACATACCAGAACTTATGGGACACAGTAAAAGCAGTCCCACAAAGCAAATTTATAGCAGGAAATATCTTTATTAAGCAAAAAGAACAAGTTCAAATGGACAACTCAATGTGGAACCTCAAACTTCTAGAAAAAATAAGACCAAATCAAGTCAAACTTCATACAAGGGAGAAAATTATAAAGATCAAAGGAGAAATTCATTCAATGAAGTTTAAGAAAATAGAAAGAATCAATGAATCAGAGTTGGTTCTTTGAAAGATTAAAAAAAACTGACAAACCTTTAGCCGTCCTTATCAAAAAGAATACTCAAACTCACATAATTAGGAATGAAAAGGATGAAATCACAATGGATCCTGTAGAAATCCAAAAGATCTATACCTATTTTGAGAAGCTGTATGATAATAAGATGGAAAATGCAGAAGAAATGGACAGATTCTTAGACACAGATGAACAGAGCTGGATCAAGAAGGTATAAAAATCCTAATCAGTATCAGTAAAATTAAACATGTAATAAAGATCTCAATAAGATACTGGCAAATAGAATGCAGCAAACCATCAAGATTATAAATCATTACCATGCAGAATTTGTACCAAGGATGCAGGCATGGTCAACATACGCAAATCAATAAATGTTATTCACCATATTAACAGAGCCAAGACAAAAATCACATAAGGATCAACAGATGCAGAAAAATCTTTTGACAAAGTCCAGCACCCATTCATGATAAAAATCCTACAGAAAATTGGAATAGATGGTATTTACCTCAATCTGATAAAAGCTAGATATGACAAACCAACAGCCAACAGCAGCACAATGAATGATCAAAAACTGAAGGCTTTCACTCTAAAATCAGGAACAAAGCCAAAGATGTCCACTATCACCACTTATTTAGTTTTGGAAATATTAGCCAGAGCAATTATACAAGAGAAAGAAATGAAAGGAATTCTTATACAAAAGGAACAAGTTAATTATCTTTATTTGCAAATGACATACTTTACATAGAAGACCCCTAAAACTCCAAGAGACTTCTAGAGTTAATAACCAAACTCAGTGGTATAGCTAGATACAAAGTCAACACTCAAAAATGAATAGCATTCCTGTACACAAACTCACTGAGAGAGAAATCAGGTAAACAGAATTTTTTACAATAGCACCCAAAAAAATTAAATATCTAGGAATCAATCTAACAAAGGATGTAAAAGTCCTCAATTGAAAACTATAGTACTCTGAAAAAGGGGATTGAAGAGGATATCAGGAAATGGAAAGATACCCCTTCTTCGTGAATAGGAAGAACCAACACAGTGAAAATGGCCATATTCCCAAAATTGTTATACATATTTAATGTAATCACAATTAAAAAGCTATCAATAAACATCACAGAACTAGAGAAAACAATGCTAAAATTCATTTGGAACCAGAAGAGACCTAGAATAGCAAAACAAGGCTCAGTAACAAAGACAGGAAGGGGACATTACACTACCCAAAACTTGAAATTATACTGCAAAGCTGCTGTGGTAACAACATGGTACTGGCAAGACAAAAACAAAAAAAACCCAACCAGACCCGAGGATCAATGGAACAGATTAGAAGGTGCAGAAACAAACAACTCCAGACACACTAAGCCACTTTATCTTTGAAAAAGGTGACAAACATATCCACCGAAAGAAAGATAGCCTCTTTAATAAATGCTGCTGGAAAAACTGGCTCTACAAATGCCAAAGATTAAAGTTGGGCCCATAGCTTTCACCATGCACTAAGCTAAAGTCAAAATGAATCAAAGATCTAAATATTAATACAGAAACACTAAATCTGTTGGAAAAGAGAATAGACAGAACTCCTGAAGACACTGGTGTAAAGCAGACACTTCATGAACAAAACCCTGGTCACACAGCAACTATCACAAAGAATCAACAACTGGGATCTCATCTTATTAAAAAGCTTTTGCACAGCAAGAGCACCACCAACAGAGCAAAGAGACAACCTACACTGTGTGAACATTTTTTTGCCAGCTGTTTCTCAAAGGATTACAATCTAGAATATATGAAGTCAAAAAAACTTGAGACTCCTCCCAAATTTAAAGACCCAATCCAAAAATGGGCATCTGTAACAAACAGACACATCTCAGATGAAGAAACAGAAATGGCAAATACATGAAAAAATGTCCAGCATCACCAGTTATTTGCAAAACATACATTAAAACAATGCTGAGGTTCCATCTCACCTCAGAAAGAATGGTTATTATAAAAAAAAAATCAACCCATAACAATGCTAGTGAAACTGTGGGGAAAAAAGAACCCTTCTCCACTGCTGGTGGGAGAGTGTAGACTGGTGCAACCACTGTGGAAATCAGTGTGGAGATTCCTCAAAAAACTAGCAGTAGAGGTTTCATTCAACCAGCTATTTGCTTAGTATCTTCCCGAAAGAATTAAATGCATCATACCACAGCCATATATGCACACCTGTGTTTACAGAGGTACACTTTATAATAGCCAAATCTTGGAAATAGCCCAAATGCCCATCAAGTGGTGAATGGATAAAGATGTGGTTTTTAATAGGGTACTACTCTGCCATAAAGAAGGATAAGCTACAGGGTAAAGGGATACACCTTGAGACCACACTGTTAAATGACACAAATCAAACACACGTGCAAAGACTGTATTATTTCTTTGGTGTGAGAAACCGAAAGTGTAAGTAAGGAACAAAATGTGTTAATAGGTATTGTGAAATAAGACGAAAATGCTCAAATGCGGAGGGGAACAAGGGAAAGGGAGAGGGAGAGGGATTGAAAAAGGAGAGGAATGGGATAAAAAAATAAGTTGGACCATGTACAGGTACAAATTCTCTATGATGAATGTGATTATATATACCTAAAATGTACCAATAAAAGGTGGGGAAAAAAATGGTTAAGACGGAAATCTAGGCTGGGGATGTAGTTCAGTGGCATAGCGCCTGCCTGGCAAGCACAAGGTCCTGGGATTGATTCCTGGTGCCAAAAAAAGGAAATCTACCTATTAATTATGTACAAACTTGCCTGTATTTGCATTTATATTAAACTAGGTTACATTTATACTAAGGCCATAAGGAAGTATATTAACGTTCACATTCCTAATTAGGTTTTGCAGCTCAAACCCTTTTGCACTGGAGACTGAACCCAGGGCCTTCACTATGTATCTAGTCCTTTTTAAAGTTTTTAAAACTGTGAGACACGGTCTCAGTAAATCCCTGACCTGTGCACGCTGGAATGAACTTGGATTCCTCCTGCCTCAACCTCTGCTAGAGCTGGGATCACAGGCATGTGAGGCTACATCTGGTCACAACTAAAACTTTTAAATTGACAGAAATTGTGCATTTTTTATACAGAACATGTTTTGAAATATGAATGCTTTATAAAAATGGCCAAATCAAGTTAATTAAGGTGCCCATCACCTACTTCACATACTTAATGTCTGTGTGATGAAAACACTTCAGCACACTTTCCTAATTTTAACCTACTTTTAAAAACTACTCCCAGAGGGCTGGGCATGGTGGCGCATGCCTGTAATCCCAGCACTCTGTGAGGCTGAGGCAGGAGGATTTTGAGAAAGAGCTCAGCTTAGGTACCTTAAGGAGACCCTGTCAAAAAATAAGTAAATAAATAAGTAAAAATAAAAAGGGCTGGGATGTACTTCAATGTGAAGACCCTGAATTTAAGCCTCTGTAACACCAAATAAAAACAAAAAAGATAGTCAATACCAAGGCAATTTTCAGTGTTCTGTTTTAAATTTCACCATATAGCACATTAATTTTGGGCACTACCTTGCTATAACCACATTATGCTACTCCTGTATACTTAAATAAATTCTGATGCAAATGAAATAGAAACGAATATTTAGAGTGAGGTAGGGGATTCACCTTGGTTGACTTGTTTGACTTATTAGTCATCATTATACATAACAATTCCCAACTCTACAATCATCTGCTTTCCTATTCTTTCCCAGGCTGGAGGAGAAACCACTATACACACATAATCCCTAAGCCAAGAAAAGGCAGCTTCTAATTATTTAATCTAGATTCCACAGCTTACTTTGATTAATGCCAACTCTGGTAGACAATTCGTGGACTATTAAGAAAAAAAAGTTCCCTCCTAGGCACTAAACATTCATGCAACTGGCCAAATAAACACTCCAGTATAGGGGAATATCTTGTCCCTCTAGGCAACCAGTTAACTTCATGTTAAGAAAATTTTTTATGTAAAGTAGAAAAGGATGACTGCATACAACAAAATGTCTTGGAATTACACTCATCGTACCTGCCATTTTCAAACACATTACCTAAAATGTCTTTAAGATATACCTATATAAGCAAAAATAAAGTCACAGCTGTTGGCTACCTCAGAATACTCAAATCGTGTACTGGAAAGTGCCCAAGAAATACCCTATACAATTTCCTAACATCTGACGAGGCTTGGAGAGACAGGGCACTTTTGCCTAACTTAAACTGCAAGTAACATGTACTCCAGGCCAGCCTTTAATTCACTATGTAGCCCAGGCTGGCCTGGAATCCAGTGATCTTTCTGCCTCAGCCTCCCAAGTGCTGGAATTTCAGGTGTGCATCATTACACACGGCTTAGAAAAAAGCACCTAGCTGTGAGACAACCCTCTAAAACTGCATTATTCATTGAGTAGCCATTACCTACCTATCAATACTGAGTACTTGAAATATGAGTAGCCAAAAGCCTTATGTGTTGTTAGCTATAAAACACATCAAAAAACCCCCAGTGATGGCCCACATTATATCCGGTTAATGAACCCACTCTTAGGACTATGCAATGCCTGAAACACCCACACAGCCAAAAAACACAAGCCTTCCTTTACTCTGGTCACGAGGCCACATGAAGCAATGTTGACAATTTATTACTAGGGATCCAGATTTTTCTGTTCTCATCCAGATGTGGAAATATTCCTGGCAATTAATAATCTGGGATGGAAAAGATCCTTTACAGTCCAAATAAAAGTTGCCAGGGCTATTAAAAATATCACGTGATTATTGATGCTGGGTGGTAAAGACATTTCCCAACTCATAAAAACATGAGAGAAATATGCTGCACTAAATTTAAGTATAATAGAATTGTTTCTAATGCTCTGCAAAGACCAGGGTTATAAGCTAGAAAAACACCATCAAAACGACTGTTTTTCAACCTCTGGATACTCAGAGAATATTTTGCAGGAATACACACTTATCAACACACTTTCACGCATATAGCTATTACTTTTCATCTTTTAAAAAAAATTCTGATCACCACCCATTAGAGCGATTTCATGATCCAATGACATACATTTTGTACCTTTGGTTTAGTGCTCTTAATACTAATTCCAACTGTGTAGAAAGTTAGAATCCACTATCTTAGATAGTAAAAGGTAGACAATATTGCAGTATCTGTTGGCTCACACCTGTAATCCTAGCACTTACGGGAGGCCCAGGTAAGAGGGCTGCAAGTTTGAGCCCAGCATGAGCTAACTTAGCAAGATCCTGTTTGAAAATACAAAAAAATTATTAAGGTCTAAGGATGTACCCAGACAACGTTCCCCCATCCCAAGTATATGGTATTTAGGGTGTTGTACTCTAAATCAAGAAATGCATAGTCAAGGTTAAAAGGAAAAGAAAAAAAACCCTTAAGTAGTGATACTTGAGATGAATTTGTTCAATAACGGATTACTTCTCTTCCACTTTTTATGTCTTAACTCTCTCTCTCTCACCAGTACTAGGAATGGAACCCAGGGCTTTAGTACTAAACTATGACATCTCCAAACCCACCCTTATACACACCTTTTTGCAACAGGGTGTTGCTGAAATTGCCCAGGCTGGCGTTTGTGACGCGCCCAGTCTTGGGATTACATGTGTGCACCACCATGCCTGGCTCCCTCCAACTTTTCACACTTGAAAATTCATGAGTCACCAATTCAAGAGAACTTCAATTGTGTGTGACCCATAGGCTGTTTCGAAATAAATACCCTCTAGCCGTCACAGTCTCTACAACTATCCAAAAGTTGAATTTTTTCCCCACATCAACTCTATCTGTACCAAAGTGACAAGTTTTAAAATGTCATTTAGTCATAACTGCATTTAGATGTTATGACATTTGCGTATTTTCTGAAAGTTGTTTCAAGTATTTTAAACAACTGCCCTAAGACACACAAAATTCGACCTCCAAGTTGTTACTTTAAGTACACATATTCCCTGAACACACTAAACACCAGATTATCACACAGCAGAAAAATCTAGACTAAAACGTTGATTTTCAGAGACAACATGTAAATTCATACTGACACTTAAAGACACCCCATTTTCTCATATCGCTGGATTTTCAAGCCAACAGAAATAAATGCAGAAAGAACGCTAAATGATTTCAACTTTAGGAACCCTCAAGAAAGCAAAATTTCACAACGAAGTAAAAAAAAAAAAAAACTTATTTATGTGAAGATTTTAGCATTGTTCCTAAGGTCACCTTCCCGCGTACCGACCCTCTCATAAGTTAAATCAATTTTTTTAAACCGAAAAGTTGAGTAAGAAGTAAAATACACACTCTCACTTCTGCCACGGAACCTAATACAAAAAGTTGAAAGAACACAGGGCAGTGCTGGCCAAGGACACAAAGGTTACCACGCTGCTCAGGCAAGAGCACGCCGAAGGAAGTTTACTAGCTGCCCTTTGAAGAGGCGCTCGGTTCTAGGAGTTTGCAGCCGTGGAGTCAAAAGGCCAGAGCTGTTTCCGGTGACACCGGGCCGCAAAGGTCCAACCCCGTCCCCCAGGATACAATTTCCTCCCGCTCTCGTGCTCCCCTCCCCCTCACCAAGGACGGCCGCCGAAGCGGACCTCCAGCCGCAGCAGCTGCTCCAGAACTGGAGGCCGCACTTGGCCGAGCTGAACTGAGCAGGGGCAAGCAGCCAGACCCGGCTCTCCCGCCCTCACCGCCCGCGCCTTCCCGCTCCGGCCCTCCCCCAGCACTTCCTACCTTCCCTCCTTCATCCCAACCCCCAAGGCCAAGGTCTCCCCGGCCCACAAACCTGATAGCGGAAGTGACGTCATAGGGACCCTGGCAGCTAATCACAGCCAATCACGCTACAGAGGGAGAAGGCACCGGCCAATGGACAAGGGCCAGAAGGCGGGACTTCCGCCCGCCCCAAGTTTGATTGAAGCAGGGGGAGGGACGGGGTAAGGAATGTGAAGAATGACCCCCCCCGCCCCGTCAGTGAAGAGCTGGGCGGGAAGCGGAGGGGGCTGGGGCCAGGCCGCCAGAGCCACGCGGCACCCCTCCCCCGCCCGCGCCCCGGGCGGCGGCAGCCTCCGCTAGCCGCCCACCGTAAGCCAGGCCCGGCTGGAGGGGGCCTAGCAGCCCCACGGGTCCCAAGCCACCGCAGGTCGGCCTACAACTCTTCCGTCCTGCCGCCTGCTGCCCGGGTCTGAGGGAGAGAAAATGGCGACGGGCCCGCACTCGCCATCGCTCCCGCCATACCCACCTCAGACTCGCCAAGGCCGATCCCCGCTGCCGCTGCCGCTACCGCTGCTGCTGCCACCGCCGCAAAGGTGATCCGTCCCGCACGCCTCCCGCTGCCGGCT
>RJWT010053002.1:0-10483 GCA_004365215.1 Cuniculus paca | reverse complement strand
GTATATTTTAAACATTTCAGTTGGGACTAAAAACATTACACACCATTACAATATATATCTTTTAAATACCATACAAATTTTTTTGCACTTACATATAATTGGCATTTGTGGAAACTGAGAATCCAAAGCATTTCTTTCTACCATGGTGAGTAATTTGTGAAATGCCCAAAATATAAAATCTGAATTGTGCACATACATCAAACTAGTCTGAACTGGTTCCTAAGACAGTAGAACCACATCTGTCTTCCGTCTCTGCCTCTCGTGCTGTGGGTTGGCCAGCTCTCTGCTGGAAGGCAGCATGAAGTGAAAGTTGAGTGCGATCCCTGGCCATTTAGAAATTTAGGTGGAGGTGAGGCTCCATCCCCTGCACACACGTAAGGTGAGTGAGCTATTTGGTTTTCTTCAGTGCTAAAATAGATACCATCACTGTTGGCCTCTCTACACCAGGATGGTCCTGACTATTAAAGGAGATAACACAGTTATGTAAAATAGCACAATACCTAGATGACTTGAGTAGGTTCTCAAATACTGAATCAATAGGTTCTGCATCCTACCATATGCAAATCCCTCCCATGAAAAGCAAACTAAGAGTCAAATATAAAAGCAGAGATAGATATACAACAAGTTCCTACATTCACTTCACCCAACCGTACATTCTAGCCACGCTTAGCCCTGCATCCCTCCCATGATGCTCTTGTGCACAGACGCTCCTGGCCACTGCCGTGGCTCACTTGGCTATGGAATCTCAGACAGAGTCTGTTTTCCAGTTTGCCAAGCAACCCAAACTGCAAAACCCGGGGTGGGGGGTGTGGTGCAGCGTCATTATGAATGACTTGAAGGTGAGTTGTGCATTCAGTGCATGGGGAAACCTTTTTATGACTCTGAATTGGCAAACATATTTTAGAGAGAGGTAAATGTATTCCCCTTTCTATGAAAGAGAAAATGAATTATAAATTGAATCTCATCAAAGCCAAAAATGTCTGTTCATCAAAAGCCACACTAGCACACCTGTAACCCCAGTACTGTTGGAGGTTGAGGCAGGAGGTCATAAGTTGACTCCAGCCTGGATACTTTAAACACTTAGTGAGACCTATCTCAAAATTAAAAAAATAAAAGTATTTGGATGCCGTTCAGCACCAAGACCCTGCATTCAATCCCCTGTACCCCCACCCACCCCGGCACACAAAATGGTAAAAAATAAATAGGCAAGCCCCAAAATGGAAAATAATATTCATAAAACACATATCTGGTAAAATACACATATCTAAACAATAGAAATAAGAGCTGCAATTATAAAAATAGAAATAGTCCAGTACAAATATGAGCAAAATGCTTCTTTAAACAGCAGATATATGAATAACCACTCAACACATGAAAAGATTTTGAAATTAGTCATTAGGGAAATAAAAATGAGAACCACAAAAAGACATCACTGCATGCTCACCAAAGCAACTAAAAGTGAGAGACCGACAATGCTAGGTATTAGAAGTGGAGTAAATGGCATGCTCAGAAGTTATTAAGGGAAGCAAAATAATAGACTACTTTAAGAACTATGTGGGTGATGTCTTAAGAAATTAAAAAATATACTTTCCCCTTGACCCAGAAATTCCACTCTTAGATGGTTTTTTTAGGTTTTTATATAATAGTTAAAAATAATTTTTTAAAAACTAAAGAAAAATGAAACCATATGGCCTTAACAAGACTTGAACTTGAATGTTCATAACAGCTTTATTTATAATCAGTAGAATACAGAAGGAACACAAATATCCTTTTGCCAGAGAATGAATAAACATACTGTGGTATATCCATACAGTGGAATACTACTCAACAATAAAAAGTAATGAATTCCTGATGTGTACTAAAATCAGGATGAATCTCAAAGACTTTATTTGGAGCTAGAGAATCTAGACACATAACAATACTCATCATGTGGACCCATTTATACAGAGCTCAAGCTCACAAGCTGTGTGGTAGACAGATTCTAAAGATACCTATCAAGATCCCTGTTCCCTGATATTCAGACAGTGAACTGGCTACAGCAGGGCTGCCTTCTCCATTGTTATATTTTCAGTTGTCTCACTCACTGGCAGTCAGTGGTAGCCCAAAGATGTTACATAGAAAATTTCAGAAAAAAATCATAAGCTATACATATGCTTTGTGTAGCATTACTGAGGTCATGAGTGTATCCACTGTCCTGTGTATCCACTCTTTATATACATTCCACCCATTAATCACGTAGCAGCCACTTTAGTTATCAGATCAACCATTATCAAATTGCAGAGCTTGTGCTCAGTTAAGTCTTATTTTACTAAATAATGGCCCCAAAATGCAAGAGTTTTGATGCTGGTAATACATATATGTGTAAAAGAAGTCATAAAATGATTCCTTCTAGTGAAAGGTAAAAGTTCTTGACTTAATAAGAAAGGAGGAGAATCATTTTCTGAAGTTGCTAAGATCTGTTGTAAGAATGAGCATAGGACGTATGGGGTTTGATACTATCTGTGGTTTTAGGCATCCTCCAGGGTTCTTGGAGCCTGTGCCCTGAAGATAAAGGGGACTACTGGACTACTGCCACGGAACTTTGCAGATGAAATCCAAGTGGTCAGTCAGCTGCTTTTAAAATAGAGAAATAAGGCTGCATTATGGGCAGATGGAGACGTACCATTGTACTGCTGCCAAGTGACTTGCAGATGAAATTCAAGTTGCTAGTCAACTGATTTTCGCTTTTCTTCCTTTATTTTTTTTTAAATTATTTTTCTCAGTACAGGTTTGCTGTACATAATGATTACGTTCATTGTGTGGAGTTGGTACATGTTCATAACACATCTTGATTCTGTTTATGTCCATTTTTAACTCTGCCATTCCTCCTCCCTCCATCTCTTGGTTCCCTTTCCATTTGCAAATGATCTGTCTCCCTATTTTGTATTACCTATCTTATATTTGGCTCTTTAATTTATTTATATTTTGGATTTCTTAGATAAAGAAACTGTAATATTTAACTTTCTAGATCTGATTTATTTCACTTAAGATTATATTCTCAAGGTACATCCATTTTTCCTACAAATGACTCAAATTTATCCTTCTTTATGGCAGCATAGTACTCCACTGTGTGTAAATACCACATTTTCTATATCCATTTATATCTTGATGGACAAATAGGCCAGCATCCAGATTTAACTACTGTGAATTATGCTGCTATAAACATGGTTATGCATGTATCATGGTAATGCCATATGTCTTTAACTTTTGGGGAAGATACCTGGAAGGGGAATAGCTGGGTCAAATGGAATTTCTATTTTCAGTTTTTTGGAGGAATCCCCATACTGATTTCCATAATGCCTGTGCCAGTTTACATTCCCACCAATAATGTAAAAGGGTTACGTTTTTCCCTACAGTCTCAACAACGTGTTATTATTCTTGATGATAACCATTCTTACTAGAATAACATGGAATCTCAGTGTTGTTTTAATTTGCATTTCTCTAATGGCCAGAGATGTTGGATTTTTTTTATTTATTTAATGGACTTTTTGTATTTCTTCTTCTGAGAAGTATCTACTCATTTCAGATGTTCATTTTTTGTTTGAGTCTTTTATTTTGGGTAATCTATTTTTTAACACTTTGCTGGGCATGGTAGCACACATCTGTGATCCAAGCACTTGGGAGGCTGAGACAGGAGGACCACTGTGAGCTTGAGGACAGCCTGGGCTACATAGTGAGTTCAAGGTCAGCCTGCACTACATAGTGAGACCCTCTCTCAAAAAAAAATTTATATATTCTAGATATTAGTCCTCTAAGGTATAGTTGGCAAAAAAAAAAAAGTCCCTTTCCATAGATTGTCTCTTTGTTTGTTGCTTCTTTCATGTGTGGAAGCTTTTTAATTTGATATAATCCTATTTGTTGATTCTTGGTGTTATTTCTTCTGCAATTGGGTTCTGTTTAGAAAGTCCTTGCCTATGCCTATGACTTCACAAGCTTTACCTCTATTTTATCTTCCAGAAGGTTAAGTGTTTCTGTTTTAATATTTATATTTTTGATCTGTTTTGATTTTATTTTAGTACATGGTGATATATATGAGTCCAGATTCAAACTTCTGCATGTGGCTAACCAGTTTTTCCAACACTGTTATTAAAGAGGCTGTCCTTCCTTCAGCACGTTTTTGGCCCCCATTTCAAAGATCAGATGGCTGAATGTGTCTGAAGTTGTTTATCCATCCTGTATTATGTCCCATTGATCCACATGTCTATTTTTGTTCCACTGTCATGCTGTTTTTATTACTGTAGCTTTGTAATATAACTTGAAGTCCAGGACTGTGATATCTCCTGCTTTGCTCTAGTTGCCCAGAATTGCTTTTGCTACTCTGGGACTCTTCTTGTTCCTTATGAATTTTAGGATTTTTATTTTCTCTACTTCTATGAGGAACTGTTGGTATTTGATTGGGGTTGCATTAAATCTATATGTCAGTTTTGGGTTTTTGGCCATTTGGACACTATTGGTTCTCCTCACCAGAAACAGGTAATATCTTTCCATTTTCTTTCTTCCTTTTTTTTTTGAAGAGAATATAACCAAACAAAATAAAACAGAATAGAGTCAATAACAAAACAATGAACATGGTATATGACTTCAAAACAAGGTAAAAGTAAATCAATAATGGCTACCATAATGCTTATTGTTATCTTCAAAATAACTGCCCATGCCATCAGGCATAAATAAAATCAAACAAAATAGAACAGAATAAAACCAGTAAAAAAAAAACCCACACAGAACAATGAAAGCAATACAGAACTTCAAAACAAGATAATAGTAAAACAGCAGTGGCTACCATAATACTTCTTGTTATCTTCAGAATAGTTGTCTATACCTTCAGACATAATACAATCAAACTAAACAAATTAGAGTAAAATCAGTCAAAACAAAACAATGAAAGCAACACAGGACTTCAAAACAAGACAATAGGAGGTCCACAATGGCTATGATTATATATCCTGTTATCTTTGAAATAGCTGTCCATGCCATCAAGTACAATAAAATCAAACAAAACAAAACACAGTAAAATCGAACTAAACAGAACAATGAAGACAATATGGGTTTCAAATCATGATAATAGATTAACAATGGCCACTGCCTTCCTTTTTTAGACAATTCCTCCCCTTTCACTTTCACCATATGTGTTGTGCATTTTGGATCCCACTAACTCCTTTAGTTTGTTATACTAGGGAGACAACATGAAATTTACCCATGTGACTCTGAACCATTTCATCCATGAGCAAGATCTCAAGTTGTATCAATTTACCTGCAAGAGCCTTGTGGTTAACTTCCTTTATAGCTGAGTAGGTTTCCATTGTATAAAAATGCCATGTCTTTCTTATCCATTCTGCAGTTGATGGGCAAGCTACTCCTGCTTTTTTTCTGGTTCCCTGTCACATAGAACATTGTTTTTCTCCTTTGATTTTCAGTCTGTGAATTTCCTTTTGAGTTAAATGTGCTTCTTGAATAAAGCATATTGATCTTGTCTCCTGATCTACTCTGCCTGTGTTTCTTTCTATTGGTGAATTGAGGCCATCTACATTAATGGTTATGGCCACCTTGCACTGCATTGTCTCTGCCATGCAATTTTCCTGCCATTGGCGCCTGATTTTTCCCCTCCATTCAATTGTCTGCCCCAATTGGTGGTCCCGCTCTGCCTCTGTTCTTGAGACCATGGTCATTTTTATCTATAGAATGTCCTTTAGTATTCTTTGTAGAGTTGGTTTAGTGGTCATGAATTTCTTCAGTTGTTTGTCATGGAAGCATCTTGTTTCTCCATTAATTTTGAAAGAAAGTTTTGCAGGGTACATCAGTCTGGCTTGGAAATTGTGTTCTTTCAGGACTTGCATTACTTCACTCCAGCCTCTTCTTGACTTGATGGTTTATGTTGAGAAGTCTGCCATGATTCTGATGGGTTTTCCTTTATAGGTGATCTGTTTCTTTTCTCTAACAGCTTTTAATATTCTGTTCTTGTGCTGAATTTCTAGGATCTTGATTATTATATGTCTGGATATAGATTTGTCTTGGTTATAGCTAGCTGGAGTTCTATATGCCTCACTTATTTGAATGTCTCTTCCTTTTCCCATGCTTGGAAAGTTCTCCAATATTATTTCTGTAAATAGACTCCTGATGTCATTTGTCTTGACCCTTACTTTTTCACTCACATCTTTTATTCTTTAGTTATGTTTCTTTACATTGTCTTGCAGCCATTGAATTGCTGCTTCCTGGTTCCTTATTATTTTTAAGAGATCTTTCCTTTCATGATTGCAAGCTGCAAACCTGTCTTCAAGGTTTGAAAGTCTATCTTCAGTTTCTTTCAAACAGTTTTACCAGCTTTTAATGGAGTTTTTAATTTCCTGGATATCTCTTTGAATCTGTTTCATGTGTTCTAAGTCCTTTTTATATTGTTCATTCAAGATTTCCCTCATTTTCCTATGCTCCTCTGCTTTTTCATTTATGTCTTCTTTAGGAGTGCTTAGCAACTCTTTTATTATGTTTTTCATTTCTTCTTTTACCTGGGATAATATTTCTGTTCTAATTTCTTTTGTGGCCTCATGAAGTTGTTTCTTTACTTCAGTTGATATCATTTCAGACATTTCAGGTGTGCAACTCCCAATCTCTTCCATGTTCACATCTCCTGGACTTGCACTGCTTGGGTTGGAGGCCAGAGACTGCCTTTTGCCTTTTTGTCTTGACATATTCCTGGGTTCTTCCAGACAAGTGGGTAGTGGGGTCCCAGGCACTTCTCACATTGGCTACACTTTCTCTGAAGCAAGACTGGTTTTTCTAGCCAGTGCTGGTTATGGGTGTCTGATGGTGGTCCTTGGGTGCATTGGTGCCGGTCTGTCTTCCCCAACCTGTGCTGGCTCCCCTATGGCTGGTGGAGTGTGTGCGGGCGTGGGGCTGGCCATGACCTGCAGGCCTGAGCTGTCTACTGGTGGGGAACCAATGCGATGGAGTCTGGAATGCGCATGTTGGTGGGACTCAGTCCAAGCCATTTCTGCAGGTCTGCATCCAGCTAGGAGCTGCTGGAGGAAGCCCAGAGCAGTTCTCACCCAACTCCAAAATGGATCCTGGGCAATTGCTATCTCCCATGGGAGGACTGAATCCTCTGCACTCACCACCAGCCAGTAGAATCCTCCACATCCACTGCTCCCTTCCACCATCACGTCTCTTTGCAGAGGCCTCTAAGATCACCAGCAGCCACTGTTGCTGTGACCGTGTGTCCCCAGGTTCCAACAGCTCCTCTCACACAGTGAGTCTACCTCCAGGCTAAGGTGCTACCAGCTACCACCTTCTTCTTCATTTCAGTTTTTCTTTTTATTCTCTCTGTGGGCTTCAGTTCACACTCTCATTCTTCCTGGGTCTAGGGGACCCACTTTCTTCTTTCTTGTCTTCTCCATGATGCTATATTCCAGCATCTGGACTGTGTCTCTCAGAGAGGCTGTTTACTGTGCTGCTTACTGTTCCACCATCTTGAATACATACCCTCTTTCCATTCTCTGATATCCTCATCAATATTCTTTTTCAGAGTACTATAGTTTTTTAATGTAGAAGTCTTTCTTTCACTTCTTTTGTTAGGCCAATTCCTAACTATTTTATTTTTCTTGATGCTATTGTGAGTATATTGTTTTCCTTATATCTTTCTGAGTGGGTTTGTTATTGATGTACAGGAACAATACTGGTTTTTTTAAATTTATTTTTAATTTTTAAGAGAATAGAACCAAGCAACATAAAACAGAATAAGGCTAATTAAGAAAAAAACAGTGAAAGTGATGCAGGATTTCAAAACAAGATAATAGGAAATCAACCATGGCTACCAGAATGCCTCTTGTTATCTTCAAAATAGCTGCCCATACCATTAAGCATAATAAAGTCAAACAAAACAGAACAGGATAAAACCAATCAAAACAAAACAATGAAAGCAATACAGGACTTCAAAACAATATAATAGGGAATTAAAAGTGGCTGCCACCTTCCTTTTTAGATGTTTCCTCCCCTTTCACTTTCACAGTATCTATTGTACATTTTGGATCCCACTAACTCCTTCAGTTTTTTATACTAGGGAGGCAACATGATGTTCACCTGTGTGAGTCTGAATCATTTCACCCAAGAGCATGATCACAAGTTGCATCCATTTACCTACAAAAGCCTCGTGATTATCCTTTATAGCTGAGGAGATTTCCATTGTATAAAAATGCCATATCTTTCTTATCCATTCTGTGGTTGAGGGCAATCTATCCCTGCTTTTTTCTCGTTCCCTGTCACATGGACATTGTTTTCTCTCCTTTGACTTTCAGTCTATGAATTTCCTTTCAAATTAATGTATTTCTTGTATACCACATATTGATGGATCTTGTCTCTTAACCCATTCTGCCTGTGTTTCTTCTAATTGGTGAATTGAGGCCATCTGCATTAATGGTTCCAGCCAACATGCACTGGTTCATCTCTGCCATGCTTTTTTTTCTGCTGTTAGTTTCCTAATTTTCCCCTCCATTCAATTGTCTGCCCCCACTTGGTGATCCCACTTTGCTGCTGTTCCTGTAGTTGTGGTCGTTTTTATCTCTATAGAAATATCCTTCAGTACTCTTTGTAGGGTTGGTTTGTTAGTCATGAATTCCTTCAGTTGTTCTTTCTTGTGGAAGTATCTTACTTCTCCATTAATTTTGAAAGATAGTTTTGCAGGCACATCAATCTGGGTTGGAAGTTGTTTTCTTCCAGGGCTTGAAATACTTCACTCCAAGCTCTTTTTGACTTGATGTTTGTGTTAAGTCTGTCGTGATTCTGATGAGTTTTCCTTTATAGGTGATCTGTTTCTTTTCTCTAACAGCTTTTAATATTCTGTTCTTGTGCTGAATTTCTTGGATCTTGATTATTATATGTCTAGGTATAGATTTATTTTGGTTATGGCCGGTTGGAGTTCTATATGCCTCACTAGTCTGTATGTCAGGTCATTTTCCCATCCTTGGGAAGTTCTCTGCTATTACTTCTGTAAGTAGTCTCTATGTCATTTGTGTTGACTCCTGCTTTTTCACTGACACTTATCATTGTTAAATTATTTTTGTTTGTGTTGTCTTGCAGTCATCAAATTGTTATATCCTGATTCCTTGTTAGTTTTAAGAGATCTTTCATGATCACTAGCCGCTATCCTGTCTTCAAGATCTGACAATCTATCTTCAGTTTCTTTCAAATAGTTTTGCCAGCTTTCAATTTCCTGGATATCTCTTTTAGTTTGTTTCATGCATTCCAATTCTTCTCATATTGTTTGTCTTAGTTACATTTCTCTCATTGTTGAGACAAAATACTTGATGCCCAACATGAAGGAAGGAAAGGTTTATTTCTTACAGTTTTTGGAGGTTTCAGTCCATACTCACCTGGCTCCAAGGCAGGGTAGCATGGCTGAGGGGCAGCCTTTCATGGTGGCCACAAGTAACAAGATCCAAAGGGCAAAAAAGGGAGAAGGACACATCTTCTTCCCTCCTTTATATTGTATACCGGTTCTGCCTCTCAGTAGGTGCAGCACTCACACTGCCGATTCCAGCACTAGACAATTAACCAATCACAAATGCTAGATTCAGCCACCACCATGACTGCATGAGGCTTGGGGGGGCCACCTAGACACAAATCATAACATTGTTCATTCAAGGTTTCCCTCATTCTCCTATGCTCCTCTTTTTTTAAAATCTATGTCTTTAGATATGCTCATCAATGCTTTTATTGTGTTTGTCATGTCTTCTTTTAACTGAGATATTATTTCTGATCTGATGTTTTTATTGCCTTTTGAAGTAGTTTCTTTATTTCAGTTGCCATCATCCCAGAAATTTCAGGTGTGCAACTTCTGCTTGCTTACATGTCTAAGTCTCTGAAACTTGTTATTTTTGGGCTGGAGGCCAGAGATTGCCTTTTGCTCCTTCATCTTGACATTTTCCTGGGTTCCTCTGGATGAGTGAGTTGTGGGGTCTCAAATGCTTCCCACATTGGCTGCTCATCCACAGTGCAGGGAGATGGGTCAGGCACCTGGGTTTCTCCTAGCCTAGGTTCTCCCAGAAGACAGTTGGGTGTGAGGTGGGCTTCTCTAGACACTTGAGGCCTCTCCAAAGCATGGCTGGCTGGTTCTCTCAGCCTGTGCTGGCTACCCCCCAGAGAGTCCTGATGGTGCCCTACATGCACGCAGGAGCTGGGATGGCTGCTTCTCCCCACCCATGTTGGTTACCCGCAGGAGAGTCCTGTTGTATCCTGCCACAATACTGATTTTAGTGTGTTGATTTTGTATTCTGCCACATTGCTGAATTTGGCTATTAATTCTAGGAGTCTTTTTATGGAAGTTTTTGGGTCTTCTATGTGAAGAATCATGTTATCTACACATAATGATAATTTGACATCTTCCTTTTTTGTACGTATCCCTTTTATTTCTCTGTCTTTCCTGATTTCTCTAGCTAATGAACTATATTGAACAAAC
>RJWT010053001.1:0-10479 GCA_004365215.1 Cuniculus paca | reverse complement strand
TGTTTTGTTTTGTTTTATTCTCTTTAAAATAAAAAAAAGAAAAATAACATGACAAGGATAAGTCAATACATATCAGTTATAACCATCAATGTTAATGGTCTCAATTCACCAATCAAAAGATACAGACTGGCACAATGGATCAAGAAGCAAGATCCAACAATATGCTGCATAAAAGAAACACATTTAATTCAAAAAGAGATTCATAGGCTGAAAGTCAAAGGATGGAAAACAATACTCCATGCAACGGGAACCCAGAAAAAAGCCAGGGTAGCTACTTTATTTGCAGACAAATTGAATGTCTATGATTGAATGATAAAAACAGTACAACATACTAGAACTTATGTGACACAATGAAAGCAGTCCTAAGAGGGAAATTTATAGCTGTAAATACCCATATTAGGAAAAGAGAGCAAATGCAAATAAAAAACATAATGGTGAACCTCAAACTTTTAAAAAAAGAAGAGCAGGCAAAGCCAAAAGCTCATATGAGGGAGGAAACTATAAAGATCAGAGCAGAAATTAATGCATTGGAGACTAACAGACAATACAAAGAATCAATGAATCGAAGAGTTGGTTCTTTGAAATATTAAAATCGACAAACCCTTATCCAACCTTATCAAAAAAAGAAAAGACTCAAATCCACAAAATTAGGAGTGAAAAGGGTGAAATCACAATGGGTCCCACAGAAATCCAGATCATCTATACCTACTTCAAAAACTTGTATTCTAATAAGATGGAAAATGCAAAATGTACAGATTTCTAGATACATATGAAATACCAAAGCTGAATCAAAAGGATATAAAAACCCTAAATAAACCAATATCAATCAATGAAATTTAAGATGTAATTAAAAAACTACCAATAAAGAAAAGCCCAGGCCCTGACAGATTCACTGCTGAGTTCCACAAAAAATTTATGTTTGAATTTGTGTATGAAGGTATGAATAACTATTTCAAAGAAAACAAGAGACACTATGGTAGCTATTGTTGATTTCCTGTTGTCTTGTTTTGAAGTCCTGTGTTGCTTGCATTGTTCTGTGCTGATCTGCTTTGTTCTGTTTCACTCTGTTTTGTTTTGTTTTACTCTCTAAAAAATAAAAATAAAAAAAGAAATTTAGAAAAAACCTAACACCACTACTTCTCAAACTCTTTAATGAAAATGAAAAGGAAGCAGTACTTCCAAATTCATTCCTGGAAATAAGCATTACCCTAATAGCAATACTGGAGAAGGTCCCAACTAAGAAAGAGAATTACAGGCCAATTTCCCTAATGAACATAGATGCAAAAATCCTCAGTAAGATACTGGCAAACAAAATGCAGCAAATCATCAAGAATATTATACACCATGACCAAATGAAATTCATCCCAGGGATGCAGGGATGGTTCAACATATGTATATCAATAAATGTAATACACCATATTAACAGAGCCAAGGACAAAAACCATACACTCATCTCAATAGATGCAGAAAAACCTTTTGACAAAGTCTGGCACCCATTCATGATAAAAACCCTACAGAAAATTGGAATAGATAGTCTTTATCTCATCCTGATAAAAGCCATCTATGACAAACCAACAGTCAACATCATACTAAATGGACAAAAAAAAAACCTGTAAGTTTTCTTTCTAAAATCAGGAACAAGACAAGGAGGTCTACTGTCTCCATGCTTATTCAATATAGTCCTGGAAAATTTAGCCAGAGTGATAAAACAAGAGAAAGAAATAAAAGGAATAAGGATAGGAAAAGAAGACGTTAACTTACCATTATTTGCAGATGATATGATACTCTACATAGAAGACCCCAAAAACTCCACCAAAAGACTTCCAGATTTAATAACTAAATTCAGTAGCATAGCTGGATAGAAAGTCAGCATTCAAAAATCAATAGCATTCCTGTACATGAATAACAAACTCACTGAGAGAGAAATTAGGGAAACAATACCTTTCACAATAGCATCCAAAAAAAATGAAAAAGAAATACCTAAGAATCAATCTAATGAAGGATGTAAAAGACCTCTACATTGAAAACTACAGTACCTCTGAAAAAGGAGATTGAAGAGGATATCAGAAAATGGAAAGACATTCCTTGCTCTTGGGTAGAAAGAACCAACATAGTAAAAATGGCCATACTTCCAAAACTGTTATACAGATTTAATGCAATAACAGCATATCTCACAGAAGTAGAGAAAACAATCCTAAAATTCACCTGGAACCAGAAGAGACCACGAATATCAAAGGCAATTCTGGGCAACAAAGGCAAGGCAGGGGCATCACAATCCCTTGACTTGCAATTGTACTATGAAGCTACTGTGATAAAAACAGCAAGAGACAGAAAAAAAGATCCATAGATCAATGGAACATATTAGAAGATGCAGAAACATCTCCAGACACACTAAGCCATCTTATCTTTGACAAAAGTTCCAAACACATTCCTTGAAAGAAAGATAGACTCTTTAATAAATTGTGCTGGAAAAACCGGCTTTGCACAAACTGAAGATTAAAACTGGACCCACATCTTTCACCATGCACTGAACTAAATTCAAAATGGATCAAAGATCTTAATTTTTTTTTTTTTTTTGCAGCACTGGGGATTGAACTCACAACCTTGCACCTGCCAGACAGGCACTTAGGCCACTGAGCTAGATCCCTGGCCCTGGTGTTTTTGAAACAGGGTCTCACTATGTCATTCAGGCTGGCCTTGAGCTCACTTTGTAGCCCAGGCTGGTCTCGAACTCACAATGATCCGCCTGTCTCAGCCTCCCGAGTGCTGGGATTACAGGCATGAGCCACCACGCCCGGCTAAAAATCTTAAAACAGAAACATTAAATCTGCTGGGAGACAGAGTAGGTAAAACTTGAAGACACTGGTGTAGGCAAATACTTTATGAATAAAACCCTGATTTCACTTGATCAACAACTGGGATCTCATTTTATTAAAAAGCTTTTGCACAGCAAGAGAAAGCATCAAGAGAGTAAAGAAACAACCCGTGATGTGGGAAACCATGTTTGTCAGCTGTTCTCAGATAAAGGATTACTATCAAGAAAATATAAATAACTCAGAAAAATCAGACCTCTCAAATTTAAAGACCCAGTCCAAAAATGGGCATCTGGGATGAATATACACTTCTCAGATGAAGAAATACAAACAGCAAATAAATGTATGAAAAAAATGTTCAACATCACTGATCATTTGAGAGACACAAATTAAAACAACACAGATTCCCTCTCATCCTGGAAAGAATGACTATTATCAAGAAATCAACCAATAACAAATGCAGTGCTGGGGAGAAAAAGGAACCTTTCCCTTCTGTTGGTGGGAGTGTAGACTGGGGCAATCATTGTGGAAATCCATGTAGAGAGACTCAAAAAACTAGGATTGGAGGTCCCATTTGACCCAGCTATTCCCCCCCTTTGGGGTATCTTGCCAGAAACATTAAAAACATTGTACCACAGTGATATATGTGCATCCGTGTTTATAGCTGCACAATTTATAATAGCTAAATCCTGGAAACAACCCAAATGCCCTTCAACTGAGGAGTGGATAAAAAAGATGTGATCTTTTTATACAATGGAGTAGTATTCAGCTATAAAAAAGGATAAGCTAGAGACTTTTATAAGTAAATGAATGCAACTGGAGACCACACTCATAAGTGAAATCAATCAGACATGCATGTGTAAACATAGTACCATCTCCCTAGTGGAAGAAGCTGAGTAAATAAGATTCAAAATGTACAATAGATATTGTACAATGGGAAGAAGCTTCAAAAGGAAAGAGAAACTGGGATGGGGGAAATGGAGAAAAGAAGGAAGAGAAAAGCAAAAAAAAAATATATAGTTAACATTGTTATACTACCAATTTCAGTTCACCAAAAAGAGGTTTGTGCTAGTATTATTTGAACAATTAAATGCTGATATCTTGTACTCTGAGTAACTAATTTAAGATAACAATCAATGTGTTAACCATTTTACCTTCTTATTATCTTGTTTTGAAATTTTGTTTTTCCTCTTCAAAATAAAATTAAAGGAATAAATAAATACACCTCTCCTACTTTAACTTGTGGGTGTCGGGTATTGTGCCTCAGCAATGAGAAACATAACTAAGACAAAGAGTAAGAGAAAAGTAGTAGAAAAATGAGGAAAGGGCAAGGATACTAAGTTGTAGGCTTCTAAAGAGAGGAAACAAGTCTGATAAGTACTTGACTTTCTAAATCTGTTCTGGCTAAGACTTTTCTTGTCTTCATACTAGGAATGGAAAAAACGAAAGCTTTGCAATTTGCAGCACTGTTGCCACTTTAGAAACAAATCTACATGCAGGAGAATGCCTTATAAGAACACCTAATAGCCCTACCTTTAGGGACGCCCTTTCCAAACTTGTGCTGGAAGAAACAATCGTCTCTTTACTGTGTAATTTCTCATTAGGTTTGATGACATGACAGGAAAGTTCCTTGCTGTAAATGTAGCCCATTTAGGAATCACATTAAGGCAGATCCAGGCAATAGTCTAAAAGTTCAAATTGAAAATTTATGGTAATGTATAATTACAACATAAGAACACATGTATGAGTAAGATGTTGTTATTACTTAATATAATAGTGGCAACCAAATTCAACTTTCCTTACAAAATTATTGCTAATTTGTGATCATTCATAAAATATTTGGCTATATAAATGAGTGCTCATTAACATTTTAGTTTAAATTTAATAAAATTATCCTTGGGGTGTACTCTCTATTAGTGTATTATGCAAGTTTTTGCTTTGGTGATGGCATTTTTTGAAATTTGAATGCATCAATTTAGGACTTTAATTTCCTAAAAAGAAATAGGCTACTTAGATTTTGTCCTAGGGGTTAACTCTATCAGGATTAGAGGGCACCACACAAGCAGTTCAAATACTAAAGCTATGAATATATCATGAAGCATAAAATATTAAAGAGCAAACCCAAGTCCTGAGAGAAGTTGCAAGAAAATTCTAGTGTTTTATACCAATTTTTCTGTGTTCTGAAAACACGTTTAAAGTCTTTCGATCAGATTTTATCATGAGTTAATTTAACTGTCTTTAAAAATCTCTCTATAAATAGGCTTACATAATTGGATAGATTATTTAAGTCATTTTGATCATAATTTATAAGTGAAATGTGTTTAATAAATATATGCACATGTACATATATGCCATATGTGATAAAATATACAGTGAACATTTAAAGAAATTATTACAGTAAAAGACACATTGCCATTAATCTTTCTCAAAAGAGTCTCCCTAAGTATAATGGTGCCATCATTCTTGCCACTGAAGCAGGTCGGAGGCAGTTCTGGAAGGCCTTTTCTGTGTTTTCAGTTTGCTGTTATGACTGCCTTGAATCCATTTGAAATGTGTACTTTTCATGATCATTTTGACTTTAGGGAAGAACCAGAAGTTTCATGTTGCCAGATTTGGTGAATAAGGTGGATGAGGACACACTGTCATATTTTTATAGTCCTACCTTTTGGTTGGGTGGCACACAGCAGCAGCAGTCACTAAATTTTTGATCATACCTTATTAAGACACTCATGAAAGAAGACTTCCAGAACTGCTTCAGAAAAGGGCAAGAATGATGAGGTGTGTTCAAAGCATAGGAGTTATTTTCTGGGAGATTACTAGCAATATGTCTTTTACTGTAATAACTTTTTAAAAATTTATTTTTACTTTTATGTATTTTTGGGGGGCTACTGGGTATCAAACTCACGACCTTGTGCTTGCCAGGCAGGGGCTGTAGTGCTGAGCTACATCCCTGTCCCTAATTTTTAAAAAATTAAATTTTCATTATATACTTTAATCATACCTTGTTTATATACATAGAAAGATAGGCTAGAAATATAACCAAGATAAATGTTAACTGGGTCTTACGGCACATATAAGAAAGTTAAACATGTGAAATAACTAATTTTCATTGTTCCTTTTTTTTTTTTTTTACTCTTTAGCTACAGAAAACAAGAAGCTGCATGAAAGACAGAAGGAGCTTATTTTGCTGAGGAGATAGCTTCTAGAAGGAGAGCTATGATCTCCATAACCTTGCATTTGCTAAATGGTTTGGTTTAGAAGCATTAATGGCTGTGGACATCTCTCTCCCGCAGAACAGTTTACTCAGCAAGCAGAGCTATTCTTCTTTGTCAGGATGATGCTCTGCCTCTGTGGAAGCTGTGGATTGACAGGTGTGTGTGTGTGGTGTAGCTTATTTAAACCTGGTCCCTATAATACACCTGCTAATTGAACTCCTTGGCGTTAGGTGGCCTGTGTGTGAGAGCAAGTACACAGCCGTGGCCCATGTCTGTTGGGCTGTATTAGCCTGGCTCTCCTCACACTCATTAGGGCAAAGGCCAGAGTGAAGTTGAGCTAACAGTGTTTTTTATTAGCAATTCCCAGGCTCAGTTTGAATCCTGTATTCCATGCAATCAAAAACCGTTTGTAGCCGGGCGTGGTGGTGCACGCCTGTAATCCCAGCACTCAGGAGGCTGAGACAGGAGGATCCTTGCAAGTTCGAGACCAGCCTGGGCTACAAAGTGAGCTCAAGGCCAGTCTGAACAGCATAGTGAGACCCTGTCTCAAAAACACAAGGGCTGGGGATTTAGCTCAGTGATCTAAGTGCCTGCCTGGCAAGCACAAGGTCGTGAGTTCAATCCCCGGTGCCACACACACACAAAAAAAATTTGCAATGAACTGTGGATAGCATTTCTGATTTCCAAACATTAAACTTTAAAACATGTAAATGTCAAAAGACAAACAAAAAAGAATTCACAGGATAAGAGCAGTAAGTGATTCTATGGACAGTTTAACTGCCACCTAGACCTAGCAACCCCTTCAGCCACCAATACATGACCCTTTGGAGACCTGATGTTTTTCTCCTTTCCTTCTCCTCTTCTCTGCTTTCTCTCCTCTTCTTTTCATTTTTCCACTTCATATAGATTTATCTATATCTATATATACATGTTTCACATGTATGTATATGAATATGATCAAATAAAAATGTGAATGTTTAAATAAAAATTAAAACAAACTTTACGGTAAAAGATACATTACTATCGATCCCCTTGAAATACTATTCCTTGCTTCAAACACATTTTTCTCATGGTTCTTGCCACTTTCTGAAGCAGTTCTGGAGGTTGTCTTTCATGAATGTCTTTTCTTGGGTCCCTCAATGTCCAGAATCGATTCAAAATGTTTACAGCAATTTTCTGTCAAATAAAAACATTATGGTGCATCCTTAGCTACCTTGTTCTCTGGATCTGGCTTCACGTAACTTTTGACTCTTTCCCAAAGTCAAAATGACAGTGAAAGATAAATGTTATGAAATGACTCAGGACTCAAGGCACAGCCCAACTATATATATATATATATATTTGTTTCATATTGAAGGCACAGGATCCACTTTTAAACTATTTCATAAATTTTACTGTATATATTCAAAGTTTACCATGTGATGTTATGGGATAGTAAAATGATTATTACAGTGAAGCATATTAACGTATCTGTCATTCACATCGTTACTTTTTCTGACAGGGCTGCTAAAATCTAGTTATTTTTCAAAAAGTTCTAATGCAATACAATATTAAACTTTGTATCCTCATGTTATACATTCAATCTCTAAGCTTCCTTAACCTACATATTTGCTATCTTGTTTTTTCTACCTGTATCTCCCCATTTTTTCTCCCACTCATCTGGCAGGTGTAACCACTATTTAATTCTCTGTATATTGAGTGCTCTTTTTTAAAAAAATATATTCCATATGTAATTGAGATCATACAATACTTTTATTCCTGAGTCTGGGTTATTTAACTTAGCAAAATGTCCTCCAGGCCCATTCATATAGTGGAAAATGGTTGGATTTCCTTTTTCTTTCAAAAAAAACCTGAATATTGCATTGTATATAATAGATAAATACGTTTCTTTAACCTTTCATCTGTCAACAGACATTTAGACTGCTTCCATAACTAAGCTATTGTGGATAATGCTACAATGAACTTTGGAATCCAGATCTCCTTATAAGGTAGTCATGTCCTCTCCTTTGGGTACATACCCTGAAGATGGATGGATAGGCCATATGGTAGTCCTACTTTCAGTACAGTTTTCCATAGTGGCCGCACCCATCACATTCACCAACAATGAACAAGTGTCTCCTGTTTCCTACATAATTGCCCACATTTATTATCTTTTGTCTTTGGATTTTAGCCATCCTAATAGGTAAGAGTTGGCCTTTCATAGTTTTAATTTGATTTCTCTGATAATTATGGAGATTGACCATCTTTGCACATACCTTTTAACTATTTTTATGTCTTCTTTGTAGAAGTGCTTGTTCAGGTTCTTGCCCATTTTTAATTAGGTCATTTGTTTTTCTGTGGTTGAATTATGAATTCTTCAGAGTATTAACCCATTACTAGATTTGTGGTTTGCAAGTATTTTTTCCAAGTCCACATGTTGCCTTTTCATTTTGTTGATTGCTTCTCTTATGCAAAGTGTTTTAGTTTGATGTAGTTTTATTTATTTTTGCTTTTGTAGCCATTTTTGGTGTGATAGCCAAAAATTCTTTGCTGAAGCTAATGTCAAGGAGCTGCTCCCTTTTTTAATCTAATAGGGTTGTTGTGTTTTTTTAAAATGGCTTCTAGTCTTTCATTTATGTCTTTTCACCATTTTGAGTTGATTTTTGAGAATAATAGCTTGCATGTAGGATCCAGTTTCCCTAGTATCATCTATTGAAATGATTTCTCATACCTCATTGTCTTTTTGGCTCCCTTGTTCATAACTAGTTGATTGAATATGTTTGGATTAATTTCTGGGATCTTGCTGTTGTCCCTTGGTCTATGTTTCTTTTTTAAATTTTAGTTGATTAGTTCATGCGAGTAGTACATATTGTTTACATTCCTTCCTTGTGGGAAGTTGATGCGTGTACATAATACATCTTAATTCCTTTATTCATCCCCTTCCCCCCATTTCTTGATCCTTTCCTTTTTTTTTTTTTTGTACATTTTTGCAGCACATGTTTACATCCTTTGTGTGGAGCTGCGCCACTGCCATACTTAAAACAGATTTTAAACGTTTTTATTTAATGTTCTTTTGAAAACAATCAATACAGTTAACAAATATTTACTTGCCATTCACCAGGTACTCTAATGGATTCCCAAAGGGATGCAAAATGCCTGCGCTAGAGGAGCTTGTAAGTTTAGAAGAAAGTCAGACATGCAACCAACCAATCACATTAGAAAGCCCAAAGTTATCCTGGAAGTGTGAACAGAATGAAATCGGAAATAAGGGAAGGAGTACTTAGGCCTGCCATATGCAACAGCCATTACTCACCGCAGGTCTGTGGGCACACACTGTCATACTTGCCAACAGCGCATCACTAACTTACTGCATTCAACCCGTGGAAGCAAAACTGTGCCCAGCATAGAGTTCCAAGCTGCCACTTCACAATTTTGTTTTCAAGTCATTCCTTTGTCAATGACTTACTTATTCCTGCACTATTAATTTGCATTAGCATTTTCAGGGAACAGTGACTCCTACTGAGGCATCAACTGCTTTTGAAATATGCATAACTAGGATCCTGTTATGTAATTTCTTCATGGTGTCAGGGTGCTTTCAAATTTATACATTAAAAAATAGGACAGTTGCAGAAGGACCGGAGGCTGATGACTCTGTCCTTCTCTGATAGTTTCTTTTCTAATTAGGAACATGCTGTATCTTTGCTTATTTTAATTATACTATTTGTGAAGTCCAATTCATGGTTAAAGATATCTGTACTTTTACCTAATCAGTTAGAATTCTAATTTTCAGTGAAATTTAAGATTCTTAACCCTAAGGCAGTAGACTTGCTTCTATTAAGTTTCCATTGCAGAATTAAAGTTGTAATAAAATTTCCTGCTACTTCATCCAGAACGGATCCTACTTCAGTAACTTTAGAAAGTTGGAGTTGAAATAAGGCGGGGGTATTTTCCCCCTTTTACTTCTCTCCTACTCTCTTACTCTCCACCCTTTGTTTTTAAAATTATTTTCATGAATAAGAGCATCTCGAGTGATTAAATAGGTACGAATTCAAAAAAGGAAGACGCCTGCAGTTAAAAAACGAGCGCCACTCCACTGGGCGAAATCGCGGGCTGCACCCGCGGTCACCGCGGCGCGGCCTACGCCTCGCTGCCCGGCAGGCAACCAGGCGGTGCCTGCGCACTGCACCTTCCGCTCCGGGTGGGAGGCGGCGGGCGCCAGGCCAGTGGCTCCCGCGGACACTCAGCAGCCCGAGGGGTGCGCGGCTGGCGCGCCGGGCGGGACACTGCCCCAAGGTTTGTCGCTGAGGGACAAACGCTCCAGGAACAACATTTAGCCTTTCCAGATCACCCGAAGAGCCTTCATCTAGCGCCTCGGCAGAAAGTCTTGTGTTTGTGGCTCCAGGACAGTTTTAAAAAACAAGCAGTTTGGTAGGTTGGTTTTGGAGCGCAGGGTGGCGAGGACCCCAATCTGC
>RJWT010053000.1:0-10472 GCA_004365215.1 Cuniculus paca | reverse complement strand
TGGCTCGGATAAGTATCCCCAAAGGTCTGCATTTTACAGGCCAGGTTCCCGGGGTGGCCCGACTGGGAGATGGAAGATCCTTCAATCATTGGAGCTGTGCCCTCCAGGAGACTGTGGGACACTACCCTTTTCTTGTTCTTCTCTGCTTTCTGGTCTAAAACGTGGCAGGTCTGCTTTGTCCTGTCCCCTGCTGTTGTCATTTGGATCTGCCACCAGAGCCCCAAAGCAACAGGTATGTCCGATGTTGGCCTGGAACCTGCAGAAGTTTGGGCCAAATGAGTATTTTCTTTTCTGAGTCAGTGATCTCGGGTATCTCTTTGTAGGTGCGGAAGGCTGAGTGACACAGTGGGCTTACACAGCGGGTCTAGTGGGAAAGGCAGGAACAAACGAGGCCTTTTGACAGTACCATACTCCCACCTACGCTGCACAGGAGGGGTTACCGGGGGTCACAGAAGGCCGGGGAAGGCCAGTGGCTAGTCCAGTTACAAAGGTCTGGGGAGCCCTGAGAGTCCATGATCGCCCCCTTTCTTCCATGGTGTGGGCTGTTCGGGCCATCATCCCCCACATTCTGCCACGGCCTGTATGTGCCTTTCCATTTCTGTAAAGAATCTCTCATGCCTGTCACATGTGTTTGTGCCCCGATGGTCCCACAGAGCTTCTTTGTGTTTTCCTTCCCCTGTGTCAGAGGTGAGACGGTGTTCGCCGTGGCAGATAAAACGCTCTGCAGACCGTTCCAAAGGTTAGGAGCCAGAGGCTGCGGGTCCCTTGGGCTGTGACACTGTCCCCTGCAGGACAGCGGGAAGAAGGCTGCCTCCGCAGGCTGTCAGGTTCTGTGCTCCCCTGCAGCAGGGCCCTGCTGAGCACCTGCTGTCCATCTGCTGCCTACACAGCCTCGCTGAGGTCTGAGAAGTGGCGAAGTGGTTACGAAGCATCAGGTTTTGGTGCATTTGGCACCGTTAGGAGACCCAAAGCAGTATATGTGTGACACCAAAGCTGGTGTAGTGGGAAAAGGGACCAAAGCAGAGGCAGGAAACACCAAGCGGTGGCCGTGAGGCTGGCACAGGAAGGCCAAGCTGCCTAAATGCCACCTCCTTCACCTGGCTCCACCAGGCGGGCAGCTCTGGCCCCTCGCTTTGGGATCAGGCTCTGCTGAGCCTCTGTCCAGGACACAGAATTCTTGCATGTCAGCCAGGAGGACCTTCGGGGGTCACCCCTCCTCTGCGGTCTTCCTCCTCTTTCCAGTGTGTCCGTGGCTGGAGTTTGTAAAGAATAGAAAGCAAAGGTGTCTCAGTGTCATTTGCATGTGGCTTTGGGCCCTAGGAAGGTAGGGCTCCGAAGGATACTCCAATCCAGGACACGGAGCTTGCTGACCTGCAGTCTGCCTCTTCTGCCTGGCCAGGTCTCCCTGGCATTCAGAGTTTCCAACCTAGACGTGTCAGCCTTCAAAGAGTTCATTCAACCCTGCACATGGGGACACGCTGCCAGCCCCTTGTAGTGACGACCCTTGCTCTTCTAAATAAAACGTCACATCAGTGCCAGGGATTCTAGGGCCTTGATGAAGGGCAGCAGCATTCCCTTCATCCCCGTTGTTTGACCAATGTCCAAGGATCATCACAATTAAACCTCAATAGCATCAAGTTTAATCAGCTGCTCTTGGAGATTCCCTTATCAGTAGATCCACTGGGGATCCCTGCCAGGTAGCTGATTAGCGACCTTGTTGAAAAGTAACCCATTCAGCATCCACCATGAATGCACCGAGAAGCAGACTGACACGCTTGGCCCTTTGCATGGGTGCTAAGACACATTTGAGGCAGCTCCAGGGAGACAACTTGGGGGTCTCCTCCATGCACCCCCACATCACCATTCTCACTGGGCATTTCCTTTTTGGGTCTTCGCAATTTCTGATTTTGTGACCTGCTCCCTTTCTTCTCTCAGTTATGATGCCAGTGCTCTGGGGACTAGGTTCCCTTGATTTTTCTGTCCTTTAGACAACTTTATCCAGTGTCAGAACGGGGGATCAGTGGCAAAAAAGGTGAAAGGCATTAACGATAGCCCTGGGTCCCTCCGGAGCTGGTTTCTCATTAAATATCATTGATACTTTGGGCCTCTGTGGATGGGTAAGTGTGGGGTCTCCACTATGCATGATGCATGTTTATTTATTTTTTACTTACTTACTTTTTTCTTTTTGGCCTTCTGAGACAGGATCTTTCTATGTAGTCCAAGCTGGCCTTGAACTCTCTATGCAGCCCAGGCTGGACCCAAACTCGTGGCGATCCTCCTCCCTCCTGGGACTGCAGGCATGCACCAGCACATATTTAGCAGAATCCCTGGCCTTTACCCACCAGATGTTACTAGCACATCTGCCCTGAGCTCTGACCACAGTAAGGGTCACCAAGCATTGTCTGATGTTCCTGCTGGGCAGAACTGCCTCTGGCTGAGGACCATGCTTCTGGCAGCAGCAGCGGCTGTGGGTCCTTTAGGGGCACCTTGAACTTTCCCTGGATTTCTCCCTCCCTGGGAGTTTCTGAGCGACTCCTGCTGCAGATGAGGGAGGGTGTTTCCCAGAATTTGTCCCCATTCCAGGGCCCAGCATGCTTCTCCTTCATTCTTGTGGGTGTCCCTGCAGCTGGTGCATGTCACTCCACACACGCCCGGTTGCTCCCTGCACCCTGCATTCCCAGGTCATCTGGTCTCTGTGGCCATTACCTGGGGAGGGATGGTGGCCTGAGCGCCTGTCTCAGTTTAGCTCCCTACTGGCCGAGGGACGCATTGTACTTTGCGAGTGAGGCTGACACTGACATGGGGGAGGCTCTTCATGTCATCACATGGTATGGTGGCCTGAATGCTGCCTGTGGCATTCCAAGGCAGAGAGATACCCAGAAGAAGAAGGGGAAGCAAGATGTGCTGTGTCTTATTCTAGAAACATCCATTCTGTTCTGACTGCAAGGGATCAAAGCTGTTGTTCTGAATAGAGAAAAAGGCGTATTCAGAAGCTTTACATGTGTAACAACAAAATGCATTTTTCTGTTATAATTTAGCTAATAAGATGTGGTGGTGCATGCCTGTAATCTCAGTTACTCAGAAGGCTGAGGCAGGGAGATTGCAAGTTCAAGGTCTACCCAGGTAACTTAGTAATACTCTGTCTCAAAATAAAATGGAAAAAATAAAATAAAATAAAATAAAATAAAATAAAATAAAATAAAATAAAATAAAATGAACTGGGGATGTAGCTCAGTGGTAGAGTATTTTTATAGCATGCATGATGCCCTGGTTTCCATCTTCACTACTGAAAAAAAAATAAAAGTTTAGCTAATAAAGTTGTTTGGCCACAAAGTATATTTTGGGAAAATTTATAGGACATTGTGACCCTAATCCATTGTTATAATCAATAAAATGCAAAATTGAAGTAAGATGTGGAGAGCAGAAGAAACTGAAATGGAAAGAGTGCAGTGCCATGCATGGTCACCAAGGGCCACGTGTTGGTGGCGGGTCCCACAGGAGAGCTGTGACAAGTCTTGGCAGCGGCCACTCCTAGGCCCACTGCAATTGCTGCAGGACCAGTATCTGGGTCTTTTTCATTATTCTCGTCCTATCTGGTTCAGGGTATGCAGACTCATGTGGTGACTAAATGCCTGGACATACTTGATCTTAAGGCCTCCATAGGACCTTTGGTCTTCTTTGAAACTCAAAGCAATGACCAACATTCTCAAGTGGTTATTTTAAAAAAGGGAGAAAAGAAAAGAAGATAAAGAAAAGGTAGGAAAGGAAAGGAAACAAAAGAAACGGAGGACCCCAGGAAGTGGAAGAGAGGGACACAGACAGAGGCTTCCAGATCGATACCTCTGTTCATGTGGTCCTGTTAGCATCTGGGAATCCAACCCATCAGATTAGTGTCCCCCAAATGAGGATGGCGTGGCTGTCACAAGCTCAGGGTGTGGACTGATGGCTTCATGTGTGCATGAATGTAGGCTTCCTGTTATTAAAGTGTACTTGACCTTAAGCCTCATGAGGCCAGAAAACCTTAGGATGCCTCCCCTTTCCCCAGCCAGGGACGGCCCAGTATGTGGCAGAATCATGAGCCCACACATTGCTTCCCAGGGTACCTTTTGGTCTCCATGTAATTGTGAGTGCTGGAAATCGCTGTGGTTTTTAATACAGTGATATTTCCTCTTCAGGGACCCCAGGCCCTTGTCTAGTTTCAACAACCACTAGCTCCATCCCGAGATGTGGGTTCTTGTTTCTTTCTCATCTCGTGGAGTGTTTGCATTTGCGCAGGGTTTTTAATGGCTGTAAGCTGTTGGCTTTGAGTGGGCTTCTTGGATTGGAGCCAGGGAGACGTGAAATGTTCAGGGAATCCTCTGGGAGCTGCCGGGAGGGGCTTCTCTCTGCTTCCTGCATGGCCTGTGGTGACAGGGACAGCCAGGTGAGAACAGCCTGCCTCGGTGGCACAGGCCTAGCCCGAGTAGTAGGTTCCTTGTCTGAGCAGGCGATCTGGGGCCGGTGATTTTTTCTGTGCATACCTGGATCCAGCAGTCTCAGATCAAGCCACGGACCGTGAAGAGGGGCCCCCTTCATCTCATTCCAGAAACAGTGGTGGGAGCCCCCAATTTGGCAGCTGCTGGTGGTCTGGACCATTGATGGAAATAACTTGTTTCTTGAGATGGAAATAACTTCCAGAGATTTTCTTTTTTAAGCAAGACCACACCTAAACCATCCCAGGAATACAAATCTGTTCTCTTCTGAGCTGCTCTGGATTTTTTTTTTTTTTCCTGGTACCGGGGATCGAACTCGTGACCTTGGGCTCGCCAGGCAGGTGTTTATGCTGCTGAGCTAAATCCCCAGCCCTCTGAACTGCTCCGGAAAGGGGACTTTGCAACCACACTTGGTGACACAGATGTCTATGCTTTCGGCTTGTCACCCAGACCGCTTACCTGGAGCCCGACATTCCTGCTAGAAGCTGAGAGATGTCACAGCCCAGGCTTCTCTTATCTGTCCCTTTGGAGAACCACTATTCATGGCCCTGAAGATCATTGTTTCTGCGGCTCATCCACTGGCAACTTTCCTTTCTAAATCATTTCACCCTGAGCACTTTTGGGTGGCAGCCAGGACAGTGCAGGGCTTTTCAAATGTCTTCCCCTAAATGCTTACCAACAGCAGAAGCAAGGGTAGCACAGTGACCTACTGTTTTATTTAAATGTGCATCAGGATGTGACATTCTGTCTCAAAATACAAGCGATTGTTTGAATTTTAAAACAATGCTTTAAATTAGTTAACATTAGGAAGAAAATCCAACCCTTTCTTAGCTCCTTTTTTTTAAATCCCTTGAGGAAATGGATAGTTTGGGAAGATCCTGTGTGTTTTCTTCCAGGATGTCTAGTGCCCTTCTGCATGCTGCTAACTACTCCGCTAGAGAAGCCTGGGCGGCTGGCATCTGTCGGCTTCTAGGAGGTAGATGAGAGTTTGAATTTGGACTGTGTCACTTCCTTGCAGCCTGCTGTAGTCAGGGGCTGCAAGAAGAACAAGACAATATGGGACACAAAATTTATAGTATTATTTTATAATAGTCAACCAAAGAGGTAAGCACAAAGCCCGGCATGGTGGCTCACGCCTGTAATCCCAGCACTCGGGAGGCTGAGACAGGAGGATCGTTGTGAGTTCGAGACCAGCCTGGGCTACAAAGTGAGCTCAAGGCCAGCCTGAAAGGCATAGTGAGACCCTGTCTCAAAAAGACAAGGGCCGGGGATCTAGCTCAGTGGCCTAAGTGCCTGCCTGGCAAGCACGAGGTCGTGAGTTCAATCCCTGGTGCTGCAAAAAAAAAAAAGATGAGCACAAAAAGTGCAGGAAATCTGTCCATACACTAAAGATCTAGAGAATCCAGCCACAGGCATGGATCCCTCAGCAATATCCTGCATGAGTTCAACTGAAGACCTAGAGCCCATGACAATGCCTTCCACGAGTCCAACTGGAGGCCTAGTCTATTTCATGGATCTGCGCTGGGAAGGCTCCAAGGTCGGCAGTGGAAACTAGAAAGTCCGTGCCAGCGGGATGAAGGCTCTGTGTCAGCAGGTCGAGGGTTCCGCATTGGAGACAGAAAGCAATGCTCAAAGTAAGAATCAGGGCTCCTCCAAAGTGAACTGCAGCCATTCTCAGCAATGAGAATGTGTCCCAAGCTCCTCTGATGGTAACAGCGGAGTTCATATCAGAGAAGCCAGCATGACATGCTCCTCTGAAAGAACCAACAGCTCCAAACAGCAGCTCTTCCTCTCCAGGTCTCCTTTTTATGCTGGCAACACTCCTCAGGTGGCCCATCCATGCTTAGCACCACGCTGATTCAGTTCAGCTGGTGTTACAAGTTAACCACCAGTTATCAATCTACCACAGAGCCTTTCAGCTAAAACAGAGGAATAATGCTTCCTACCTGACAGAATGTAGTCATTCAACTACTGAGCCCCAGGTCTGTGCCAGGGTCTATCATAGTAACTAAAGCCTCAGATAGAAAAGGTCCCTGTGAATAGTTCGGTGTCACTATTTTGTGTGGGTGGAATAAATAAGCAGAGCATTTCAGATAGTCATAATTACTGAAAGAAAAATGAAACAGCAATATCATTGTGTGTGTGTGTGTGTGTGTGCGCGCGCGCATGCCGACAGGCACTTAGTACTTCAGATGGCGTGGCCAGGTCCCTTTATAAGGGGATGACATTTGAATTAAAGTCTGATTAATAACCAACTTTGAGGATTAGTGGAAATGAGTTAGTAAATTGCCTGGCTCATGGCGGAAGTTTAGTAGGCACTGATTTGTCCCCCTTTCTTCAAGAATCAGAGAAATAAACAAAGAAAGATAGATTTTATAGGTCATTAGACATGATTGAAAAGATCTCAGAAGAGCGACCAGGGAATTCACCTGGATCTTGGAAATGCTACCACTAGAAAATCTATTTGCATCAGCATCTTTATATGTCTTTCAGAGATGGCTGCAGAGGAGAGCTCAGTCCTCCCAAGCAAGTGTAGTTTTCAGCATTGCACTAGCACCTGGGCTCCGATAAGCACTATCTTTGTCTTGGCTGGAGAGCCTCTGGTTTTCTAGTGATCTGTTGCCAAGGCCTGCACTCTCAGTGGAACATATCAAATTGTTTCAGGTTCACATGCAACCTGCTGAATGCATGGGAAGAAAGAACATTATTATCTCTTTAAAGAGGTATTGCATTTTGCAAAACATGCCAGCTCCTTTTATAAAGTATTTATCAAATATAAATTTAAACCATATAAAATATTTTTATACTTTTATAACATATTTTCTATTTTTCTTTTATATACATAAACTACCTAAGCCCTAACCTAACATTGGTGTAGAACTTTGTTGTCTATAGAGTCCTTTTTTTTTTTTTTTTGTCATTTTGAGACAATGTCTCACTATGCAGTTGAGGCTGGCCTTGAGCTCACTTTGTAGCCCAGGCTGGTCTTGAACTTTCAGCAATCCTCCTGCTTCAGCCTCCTGAGTACTGGAATTACAGGCATGTACACCATGCCCGACCTAGAGTCCTTCTGTATCCAGCATTTGGGTCTCATAGCAGCCTTGAGAATTAAATACGATATGGCAGAGAGAGGACTCTATGTATTGTAATCAGCCAACCCTGGGTTCAAATCCTGGCTCTGAGCCCAAGCTATTATTTTAAAGAATTAAAACTGTCTTGTAACCTGAGGACTCATAGTCCTTGGAGTCTTGGATATACTGTAGGTGGTCTGGAACTTTGATTTTTTTTTTTTAGTTTATTATTTTCATTTTGATGATGGCTTGAAAATATGGATGTAAATCTATTTGGATAAGCTGAATGCTAATGTATTAATTGGACAGCTCCATTTCAGTGAGAAAAGATTATACAGTTTTTTAATCTATTCAAAGGTGGAGAAGGCCAGGGATCTAGTTCAGTGGCCTAAGCACCTGCCTGGCAAGCGCAAGTTTGTGAGTTCAATCCCCGGTGCCGCAAAAAAAAAAAAAAAAAAGGTGGAGAAGTTGAGAAACCAGGCAAGGTACCAGTTTCCAAAGACTTTGCCTTATAGATGTCAGAGATGTCGCCCTTTCAGCTGCATTGTACTGTTTTGGTTACTTTTTTCTCATGGCTGAGACAAAATACCTGACACCCAAAATGAAGGAAGGAAAGGTTTATTTCTTATAGTTTTTGGAGGTTTTAGTCCATACTCAACTGGCTCCAAGGCAGGTTGGCATGGCTGAGGGTCAGTGGTTCCTGGCAGCCTGCAAGCAACAAGAGCGGAAAAGCAAAAGAGGAGGGAAAAAACACGCCTTCTTCCCTCCCTTATATTGAATGCCAGCTCCACCCCTGGGCAGGTGCAGTACTCACACTGCTAATCCCAGCACTAGACAATGAACCCATCACAAATGCTAGATTCAGCCACCTCCATGACTGCATGAGGCCTGGGGGGCCACCTAGACACAAACCATAACACATACATTTTGTTTCTTGTGACCTCACTTACAACCACTCACTAGCAGTAAGTGTAGTGGTAAACAGTAGAGAACTTTTCACATTAGACATCACTTTGGCCTTTACAATTTGTGTATATCAGCCTTCAAAAAAATGAACTGGTGCTTTAAAACAAGTTCATTTTTCAAAAGGCAAAAAATAAAAAACAAAAAACCTCAAATGATAGTCCATGGTATTCAGACCTGGAAGAATCTAGTCAATAAGTGAAAACTAAAAGATTCGGTACATCCCAGTCACACCCAACGATGTCTATATAGTCTACATAGTTTCATTAACTACCATATTACATTAATACTGTTAATCTGATTTTTATCAGTTTTTAATTTTGTATTTATTTCATTTGTAATTTGTTTTCTGTCTATATTTGAGTAAGAGCAATAAGCATAAGAAATTTGTAACTGTTTTGTCGCACAATATGAAGTATGAGACACAGAAACAGAAATCACAGTGCAGTATAGGGAGAGTGCCCCAAATGCTGTGGATCCCTAGAAGAGGATAAAGTTATCCGCAGCTGAGGAGTCGGGGAAGTCTGCAAAGGGGGTACACGTTTCCATATGTGCGCTCTGTAAATCTTGAAGGATGAGTGGGAGTTTATCAGGGGAAGAGATGAGTTCCAAGGCTAGTGACGTGTATCTCGAACGTGGAATGGTAAGGCTCAGTTGGCATCCTTGGGTAAACATTAAGAATAGGGCAGTGCTGGCAGCAGAGGCTACAGGGAAGGCTAGAGACCAGAGAGCAAAGGGAGGCGGCAGGGAGCACAGGACAGACACGGAATGTGGATGGTGTGCTTTTGAAGAATGGAGTTCTTGAAGTGAAGGAGGTGGTGGTATGATTGGATGGACAGCAGGCAAGAAAAAAAAAAAAACCCAGAAAAACAAAAAACAAGAGTGAGGCCTTGACCAAACCATGGACTGTGGGGATGGGAAAAAGGGGACCGAGTCTAGTGATAGTTCTGAGGCAAAACTGGCCAGATTCTACTCCAGTCAGAGGAGGAGGCTGGAGGATGGGACCATGTCTGAAAGGTCCTGAAGATGGCGCAGATGTTCAGGTCCTGGCAAAGAGGCAGACTGAGCATGAAAAACTCATGGCTCACCTTGGTGGATGGATCTAGTTGGTTATTGGCAACGTAAATCTGATGCTTAGGAGAGAGAGTTTGTGGCTACCCATTAATCGGGGAGAGATCAGCACGAAGATCATTGCTGTGCTATGGTACTTTCCCTGAAACAAGGTTTGGGTGAGAAAAGTAGGAGATCAAGAATGAAACGCCAACCTTGGAGGGGAAAATAGAGGAGAAGAAGCCAGCGAAGAGACAGCATGAAGGCTAGGAGGAGAACCAAGATAATGTGGTGACCTGGAAGGCAAGGGAAAAGAAAATCGCAACCAACAAGGGGTGGTAAGAAGTCCAATACAGGGTGAATTGCCTTAAAGAGTTAGAGCTGTCATTTGTCTTTCCCTTCTTGTCAAACAGGCACATGAAAAGAGAAGAAATGTCACAGATCACCAGCCAAGTGACTGAGTAACCATGGCATGTACTGTGAAGGGAGAAAACAGGTGTATGACATTTTACAAACAGATGGTAAAGGGACCAAGAGAGCAGTTGGTGAATTTGTCATCCACCCATCCATCCATCCATCCATCCATCCATCCATCCATCCATCCAGTATTTCCTGAGGGCCTGCTGTGTGACAGACTGTGGAGTAGATCCTGTTAGACAGAGTGAATGGAATATAAAGATAAAATAAGTCGCAACCCCCTGCCCTGCAGAGTTGATAGTGTCACTGGGGAGACAGTTGTGACCAAAGATAATTACAGCTCCAGGTGGCAGGCACAGTGGAAAAGGTGTGCGTAATTGCCCTGGAGCATGGGAGAGACACCATTCCCTGTGGATGGAAAAGCTGTGTTCACAGGCAAAGAGACAGCACCGGAAGTGAAGGCTTAGCCAGGGTGAAGGGCATGTCCTACTCAGTGTGC
>RJWT010052999.1:0-10477 GCA_004365215.1 Cuniculus paca | reverse complement strand
AGGAAAGAGTGAGGCTTCAAGTAGGAAAGAGTGTAAGAAGCTTTGGTTGAAATCTGTGAAACTTTGTTTCACTTAAATGCCATTTACAAAGTTGCTGTATGAGACTGTTTTACAGACATCTGTGAAAGCTTTCAAACTCAGACTGCAATGTAGAGGCAGTGAACAGACTCGCCTGTCTCCTTGCATGAAATGTACCTTCAAATGCGTCTCCCATGAGACTGCTACGTTTCCAGACACAGAGGACACACTTAATTTCTGTAATATGGAGCAGTTTACTTTTGAGACTCTTCAGACCCAGGGTGTCATTCTAAATTAATATCCTGTTTAGACTGCATGTCTTTACTCATTTATTCATCAAATGAGTATTTGAACTGACTCACTTGATTACAAGAACATTGACATCTCTTCAAATGGAAATATTGAGATGATTAAGACAAAGTCTGCTTGCTTCCTGGCACTTAGAGTATAATAATGCATTTTGGAATCTGTTTTCAGTATACTGAACTTCACTAATTATTACTTGTTTTCTGTGGGACAATTTACAATTACATTCAAATTTTCTCAACTATGAATTGGGAATTTAATAGTTACGTGTTGGCTAAATGGCCACTATTTTTAAGAAAAAGCCATTATACTCTCCCTGTTACCCTAGATGTTAGGGTTATCACCTGTGACATGTAAATATTTCATAAGATCAGAATAACTATGTTTAAATTTTTATTAGAGGTATGTTTCCTTGAGCATCTAACCTGCTATATTTTCCCATATATAAATTATCACAGTAATATTTTGATACTAATCATTGCTCAGTGATTAATGAACAGTAATCCCTTCAGCCTCAGGACTTCCGAGTTTGGTTATCTCACATATCAGTAACACAGGGAAGGGCTTGTGTTGCTTCCTCAGGGACTCGAACTCAGGCCATTGGACCTGTGTCAAGCTACTTAACCACGGTGTTACACTGCCTGCCCGGGACATCCAACTTCGACGCTGCGGCCTTGAGGCTGGACTTTGCCACCTCAGTATTTCAGAAACCTCTTACAGAGTGACTCCTGAATCTAGAATTGTGTGTGTGCGTGTGCGCACGCGCGTGTGTCCACATGTTAATTCGATAGCTTTGGAGATTACATGTCTGCCCCAAAGGCATAACGCAGTGAGGCGAACCTTCTGGAGCCTTCAGTGGTGACCGAAGCCGGCCGCGGCCTGCGTGCCACAGCCTCGCACCGCTGCCTCATCTGCGCCTCTGCCTGGGGAAGGCTGGCCGCGGAGTTCCCACGGAGAGGTAGGAGTTCCGCGCAGATCTTTTCTTTGCTTGGCAAAAATCATACACTGGGTCTCCTCCTGATGGTTGAGCCTCCCTGACAAAGGGAGCACTCTTCAGTCTACTCAGGACTAAGAGTGACCAGGCTGGGCGCTCGGCATCCCGCCGTGTAAGGGTGAAACCCAGACCGGAAGCGGGACCCTAGCTCCGCTGTTACCATTTAGTGTGCGGGACCCTAACTGACAAACTGGCTTAGGCTGTGACTCTAATTCCACAGCAGAACGATTGAGGGAGCTTAGATAAGTTCCTTTCTCTTTTGAAGAACCGTACATTTACTCGGTAAAAAGGATATTTTGCATTTTACTTCCCATTTGTAAAGAAAAATTTGAGCAATAAATGAGATCATATATAGACCACAAAGCACATTGTTTGGGAATTAATATGTCTCCTACTTGTAAGAGGTATTTTTCCCTCTAAAACAAGCCCTCACTATCCCCATTCATTCTTATTTTGAAAATCACTGGAAGATTTCATATCTTTTCTTGTTTGTTGCCCTTAAAGTAGGGGAAAGGTTAACATTAAGAGTATAGCTAGTAAGCGACCAGGAAGTACCTTGCTATGGCGGATCCCTAACATTGTATTCATCTATGGTTATGGGCCAGAGAGTGGAGCCTAAGGCCAGAGTCCTTACTCTGCGCACTGTGATTCTGCACGCTTCAGTCGGGCCCTGCTCACCTTCCTCTGTCACACCGAGTAATCCCACTTGGTGCGCCCGAGTCCTGTGCAAGCTTTGTAGCACCTCTGACGGTCTCTGTCCATCCTGTTAACAAGGTTATGCAGCCGCTTCAGGAAGAGGAACATTTGGGGCAGGAAATGGGCCGAGGCTGAGGGAACTTTACCGTTTTGCATTTTGGGAAGGCCCCTCTCTTCTTTCAATGAAAACTAAGAATTTAGTGGAATAAATGCATTTCAGACAGGGAAGTATCGTCATTCAAGTCATGAGCCCATGCCAAGTCACCAGGTGTCCTCATTTCCGGCTGACAGTGCTCATGGTGGCGTCTGTATTTCCTGCAGGGTGAGGGAAGTGTGGAGGCAAAAAATAGCGACCTTCAATCCAGAGTCACATTTGGGATTCTATTCTATTCTGTAATCCTAAACTCGACATTTTTGGGAAGGCACTACCTTCTACTTCAACAGAGCCTTAGAGAGGAGAGGAGTGACTGATGACGTGGACTGTTCTTCTGACTCAAGCAGTCTGTTTGCTAATTTCTTTGTTATCCCCTTCACTTTCCTTCCTTCCTTTCTTCCTTTCCTTCTTTCTTTATTTTGGTGCTGCTGATTAAACCTAGGGCCTTGCACTTCCTAGATGTGTATTCTGTGGAGCCGTAGTCCCAGGACTTCTTCACTCAGCGCAATTTAAAAAATTGATTAATTCAGAACTCTGCTAAAAATCACATTTTGGGTCAGCCCTTTCAAAGTCAAATGTATTGTCCAGATTTCCCATGTAACATTGTGAAAGTCTTTGTGTTATGATTTGAGTATGGAAATACAAGTTTGAAGAAAAATAACCACTGTCCTTCTTTAATAGTTAGGTTAAAAGTGTAAAAAGCAAGCAGAACAAAATTGCATAGTATTAGCAATTAATGTCAGCAAGCAGTTATCCTTACAAGCTACTATATACAATTTGTCTTTATATTAAATACTAGATTTTGCTAAGTGTTACTTATCTGCATGCCAAATATTATTATGTATCTTTATTTCTATAGTAGGCCCTGTTATTTTCATGACCTGTCTATAATCATGACTTAACATGTAGTTTTCAAGAAGATAAATTCATGTTCAAAGATGGAATGAGTGGGTGTAGAAGGTAATAAGTTCCCTGGATATATGCAAACAGATGAATGAAAGATATAAACAGAAAGAAACTAAAATGCCACTTTAGACTTGGGAGATGGGGTAGTCAGTGCTGTTCTTCCTATATTCCTTCAGGTATAGTCTTCTCAAAAACAGAAATCAGAAGGATCTAAAGACAGAGATCATCTAAACATAGAGATGTCTTCTCCCTAGAGAGCTATTTACTTACGGTCTAAGGAGTGACAGAGTTGAGCTGCCCTGCTGATCTCTCCAGACACAACTGTTTACACCGTAGGGCCGAGACCTTCTCCTTTTTGAGAGAGGATTGTTTCCATTACAGGATAAAAGGCAAGGTCTCTCTCTGTCTATCTCAGGAGCATGGAGTGGTATGCTAGTATCTAAAAACACTCTGAATTTTAAAAATCTTTGGAGCTTCTCTTTTGTGGCATGGACTCCCCACTCTCTTCATGTCAAGGTGACACATGGCTCTCAGTGTCTTGTCCCATGGGAGATTAAGGCATCCAGTGCTTACCAATTCTGCAAATAAATGAATAGATCTAGAAAATGTGTATAGGAGTATATATAACACTGTGGTATTAAATCTTGATTGGGTTGGGAAACACCTAGAATATCAACGAAGCACATTTCTGGGTGTCTCTCTGAATGTGTTTTCAGAGATGATTAGCAAGTGGGATGGGGAAGACCCACCCTGAAGGTAGGCAGCATCAACCAATTGGGCAGGGCCCAGATGGGACAAAAGCAGAGGGACGAACTCTGCTTGCGCAGGCTGTCTCTCTGCTTCCTGTCTACTGTGGGGAGCTGTTTCGTCGCACCATAGGTTCCTCACAGGATGTTCTGCATCATCATAGGCCCAGAAGCAATGAAGTCAAGTGACCGTGGGCTAAAACTTCTGAAACCATGAGCTAAAACAAGCCTTTCTTCCTTTGAGTATTTTCTTCTCCGGCATTTTATCACAGCAACAAAAACCAACACAAATCCCATTGTTTTATTTGGTGAGAATGCACAGTGTGTAATATCTCAGACCCTTTATGGCTTGGGTCTTAAAATCGACTTTTTTTTAGTTGTGTGTGTGTGTGGTAAAATACAAATGAATCATACTATTTTAATAACTTTGGTGTACAATTGAGTGACAGTGAATGTTTCCAGTGTTGTGCAACAATGCAGAACATGTTCATCACCCCACAAAGCAGGCCCATTCGTGTTAAGTGGCCGTTCTGTTTATTTAGAGGACAGGGAGTGGTATTGAGGCAGAAAGCTCACAGAGTCCTTCACAATGCCTGTGGGTTGGCCAGCAATCTGGGTAAAAGATTACTCAGTCAGTGCAACATATTTAACTCTTCTTAAAAACACACCAAACTTATTATTTATTGGACCCTTGTTTGACAGCCCTGGCCCTCTTCTGTCTCTGGTGGACTGGTGTCAGCTGCCTTCCACTCTCTCCTGCATATCTAAGAATTAGAATGCAGGTCCCTTCTCTGCTAGGCAGGCTATTCTTGCAGCAATCTGCCTTTTCCTGCCAGTCTTTCATTTCAGAGGAGATGCAAAGGAAAATCAATTTAAAAAACCACTAAATGATCTTCTGAAGTGCTCTGCGCTAGCCCTCTGAGTCTTCACCCTCGAGCTCCATCTGCGACCTCAAGAACCATTGAATTAAAGGTGCCCTCTGAGACACGGCTGTCACTGCCACCCTGACCTTGCCCAAAGGGGAAAGCAGAGCACTAAGCCTTAAAAGTCTGTGAAAATGGGCTTAAAATGTACTAGAAATCTAAAAGTTCAAGCAGCACTTCTTCATTCCCTCACTCATTCCTTTCTGTTTACTCCTTCCATTTGCAGCTGCAGACAGTTAACTATCCTATTCTGCCTTTCTGTTTTTTATTCTGTTGCCCAAGCAGTCTTTTCCAAATACAGTGTCACATTATATTCCTTATGTCCCATCTGCATGACACATCTGTCTTGAAGAGAGAACCCGAGAGATGCCTATGTAACATGACCTACGAGCCCTGGCAATTTATCCTGATAATTTAAGGGCCCCCCACATATTTATAACTTTGCTCACAATATGTGTTGATATATACTGGAGTGTAGTGTGTTTGCAGAAGATACACGTGAGAAGGAAGCTTTGTCTTTACTATTGTATTCATCAGCTTTCCACTGCTGGGACAAAACGCCTGACACTTGCAACCCAGCATTGCTCAAATATCCAAGTTCAAATTCACTTTTGAGACTCGAAGCAATTCTTGGCAGCCAAATTTAGATAGCATGGTACATGTTCCCAGGATATGGTGACCAGTGAAAACATACACATTCCAAATGGGAATCGGGGATAAAAAAGGACCAGACTCATGCAAGACTCAAACCCAGTAGAGCAAATATGAAGTCTTACCCATAGTTCCAGAATAGTGCTCACAACATGTGGTGAAATGTAGCTTCAAACGGCTTGGGCTCACAGAGCCCTCTGGCCTTGCCAGCTGCAGCTAACCTGACCTCTCCCTTTGGCTGGCTCTGCTTGCTTGCTTCAGCTTTCCTTGACACATGTTCCACATTCCTGACCCTTTGACTTTCTTGGATTTCCAATGTGATGCTGGGCTCACTCTCACACTTCTGGGTACTGTCATTTTGGGGTCTCCTGGCAGAGACTCTGACCCTGCAATGCTTTGCCTGCCTCCCAGAACTCCCTCTGAAGTCTGAGTGGAAGCTTCTGTGACTCAGGAGCTCTTGCGTCTCAGATCCCTGTACACCAGCATCATTCAGCCTCTGAGTGTCCAGATGGCTAAATCCTGGAAAGTATGTCCTCTGATGGCCCTGAATGAGCAGGCGCCTTGCAGTCCTCTCCTCGATGCAAAGTCCCTCAGAGCTGTGGGTGCTAGGCGTTGTGGGCAATCCCAGAGCAGCAGCAGAAAGCAGCGGCAGCATTGCTTTTGCTCAGACCACACTTCTGCAGTTCCCACCATTGGTTGCCCTTCCCCCACCCCCACCTTGTCAGACCACTCACCGCTGTCAAGATCAGGGATGTGCACTGTGGAAGGCATACAGTCACTTCTGCTGCCACCTCTCTCCACAAAGCACCATCGTCTGACTGGAGGGCAAGTGCTTCGAGCCTCTCACCACTACTGGTTCAGCCAGTGCCAGAGAAATAGTGGAAACGAAGAGTTCAGTAAGTCAAATTAAACATGCAGTTGAAAGTGTCAGAGGCAAAGTGGAAGAAATAGTGTTTGAGACTGAAGACAGATCTTTTAAAACATGCCATTCAGACAAAAAAGGAAAAGTAATGAAATGAAGAGAGAATTCAAGATTCTGAAGTATCACTAAACAGAGGAAGATCTTCATTTTTATAATATCCAAAGGTGATGAGTAAAGGATAAAGGCATAGAAAATGCATTCAATTAAATAATAGCAGAAAACTCCCTTAATAGATACGACTACAAGAGATCACGACCATCACATACTAGAGATAAACTGTCAAAGATATAGGACAAAGATAAAGAAAGAATTTAAATATCTGTAAGAGAAAAGTGTCCAGTCTCATTTATGATAACCCCATTGGACTAACAGATTCTCTGTGGATACCTATAGGCCTGGAGGGAATGAGATTATGTATTTTAAGCCCTGAAAGAAAATAACTGCTGACTAATGGTAATATTCCCAGCAAAACTTTAGAAATAATGTAGACATAAAGACTTTCCAAGATTAAAACAAAAACATAAGGGAATTCATGATCCTTAGACTGGCCTTAAAATGATGCTTAAGGGAGTCCTACATTCACAAATGAAGAAAACGTAACTATCATGATGATAGTTTATTGGGTGCAGATGCCACGAGAAGAACAGAGACACAAAGAATCAACGAAATACTGACAGAGTGGTACTTTGGTACTCATCATTAATCGGTTCCCGCAGGCATGACAAGTCCCAATAACTACAAGTACCAAACAAATTGTTTTAGCTAGAAAGAGTAGGAGTCATGAGGCAACTGATGCTAATGAACTCCTGCTTGCACATCGAGTACCAAAAAAATGACAAGAACCAGGAAAAAAAATGGTGACAAAATATCAAGTACCAAATTTGATGAGTTTCAAAGCAGTCAGTACCAAGGTATAACTGTAGAGTTAACCATCAAACCACAAAAAGGAATAAGAGAAAGAAAAAAGAGTGTTTAAAACAACTGGGAGAAAATTTACCTGAGATGATGAGTTTACAAGGAGGAAGGATTCAATTTTGCTCATAATTTCAGAGGTTTCAGGCCCTGGTCACTTGGTTGCGCTGTTTTTGGGCCTGTGATGAAGCAGGGCAGCAAGGTAGGGAGCACACATCAGGGCAAAGGGGCTCACCTCATGGTGGCCAGGAAGCAGAAGAAGACAGGTGATGGGCTGGTGTTTCAGCATCCCCTTTCTGGACACACCTACAATGACCTAACTTCCTTTTCCATGGCCCCAACTCTGAAAGGTTCTATTACTCCTAACTGCACTGTGGACTGATAACCAAGTCTTTAGTGAGGGACCTTCAGGGGCATTTCAGATCCAAACTTTAACGCTGGTGTATTTCAATAATCTTCTCTCATCAATGGCTGGGCCATGTGGACAACAAACAAGCAAACAAACAAAACGATTAAAGACAATGAGAATGAAACACTGTAGATTAAGTGGATTTAACAGGAATCTGTGAAATATTCTTCACAAAGTGACAGAATATACATTTGTTTTATTAGCACATGGAACATTCTTTAGAATAGGCCGTTTTCCAGGCCATGAAACAAATACTAAATTTAAAAAAATAGAAAGCATATTCTGTATCTTTTATGATCACATTGGAATGAAACTGGAAATCAATAATAAGAAGAACTATAAAAAATTATACAAGGAGGCTGAGCTTTGAACAATGAATCACTGAAGTCAGGACAGAAATTTTAAATCTTAAAATGAATGAAAATGGATATACAATATACCCAAATCAGTAGAATCCAAGAAAAGCAGTACTAAGTGATGAGTTAGTAATGAGTGCCCACAATAAAATAGAAAGATTTCAAAAAAATTACAAATAATTCACCTCAATTCATAAGCAAGAGGAAAAAAAACCTCCAAAATTAGTACAAAATTAGTAAACAGGGGAAAAAAAGACCAAATCTTAAATAAGTGAAGTCAAGAATAAAAATCAATACTAAGTATCAGTGAAATGAAGAGTTGGTTCTTTGAAAAAATAACTAAAATAGGCAAACATTTAGCTAGGTTGACCAAGGGAAAGAAAGTAAGACCAAATAAATAAAAGTAGACATGGAAAAACACATTAACAACTAATGTAACATTAGTTATATTACAATATTACTAGAGATTATGTGAATAACAAATTAGAAAATTTAGAGGGAATTGAAAAAATGCTAGATATATGTGATTTTCAAAATAGAACTAAGAAAATTTAAAAAACAAAACCAAATAGACTGATAGCAACTAATAAGATTGAATCAGTAATAAAAGTCTCCCAAAAAAGAAAAGTCCAGAACTACTGCCTTCACCGCTGAGTTTTACCAAACTCTAATTGAAGAAACGATGTCATATCATCTCAAACTATCCCACAGAACTGGAGGGAAGGGACTCTTCCAAATAGATTCACCCTCTAAACCAAGAGTTGCCCAGATACCAAAACCTGACAAGGATAAAACAAAAAGTAAACTGTAGATCAATATCCCAACAAATACTAGAAATTCAAATTCAATAGCACATCAAAAGATATCATAGGCCAAAATCTAGTCATTTTCATTACATAGGTAGATGGATGGTTAGAGCAGCAATCAATAAATATACTATGTGTTATAAACAAAATAAAGATAAAAATCATGTGATTATCCCACCATAGAAAAGCCATTGATAACCCTCAACATACTGCCCCAGCCAGCTCAGCCCTTGAGACCCCAGAGGGAGGACGGTGGAGGATGCAGGAATGAAGACAAGAGTCGGAAAGCTGAGGTCAGGAGGAGCCCTCTCCTGAGGGGAGAAAGGACTGCCCAGCAACTGCAGCATAAGAGAATCCAAGAGGAGGACAACAGGTTCTTCAGCAGAACCTCGGCCTTAGTGATCACACAGGGGAACAGAGAGGAGCTGGTCTGTATTAGCTCAGGGGAGGCCACATCACTTCGTACATCAGCTCCCTGAGCTGCAGACACTTCTCGGGGGGCCTTGAGAAGCAGTGACCTTGTCCTAAATATCTGAGGCACAGACAGCCTGGCCCCCAACAACATGCCTCAAACATACCTTCCTTTAAAAACCCTGGACAAATATACATGTACAGAAAGATCACATCTCAAAATATACATGATTATATATGAAGATTATATATGACATATTGTCTGCCAGCATCATATGAAAAACAGAAAGATCAGGGCACAATACAAAGGTGCTCACTGTTCGCCACTCTCTTTCAAATACTGCAAGAAGGTTTAGCTGCAGTGAGGTGAGACCGTGAGGCAATAGATACCCATACTGCAAAGGAGAGAGTGAAATCACCCCCATTTGCAGATGAGTGAGTCTTTACAAAGACTCATCAAAACTCCATCAAAAGACTGCTAGAACTGAAATGAATTTGGTAAAGGAGCAGGATACAAAAGTCAACACATAAAAATCAGAACCTCTCTGTATGCCAAAAGTGAGTTTGCTGAGAAAGAAATCATGAATGTAATTCCATTCACAACAACAGCAAAAATACCAAAGAATAAACTTGTATATGTAATAAAAAGAATGTTCCAAGAATATCAGCCAAAAATATTCTCACAGTTAAAAGTCACCTTATAGAACGCGCTGCTTCGCCCGGGGTGGCCCAGCGGCGGCTGCGCTGAGCCCGGCCTGAGATGAGTGTGCGACCAGCAAGTTCTGCCTGGACGTGCAGCTTGGGAATTTGCCAAGAGACTGGTAGGAGTTTGTGTCCATCCCCCATCGGCTGCAGATGTTCAGGGTATCCCCGGTGCCCTCCTTACCTGCACCCCACCCACTCACCCATAGTGGCTGCTCTGGGCCCAGTTTGGGTTGGGGGTGTGACCAGCGAATTCCACCTAGCCATTCAGCGTGGGTCTTTGCCAGGAGCCCGGTGGGGGTTTGTGTCTGTCCCCCATTGGCCCGGGCCATTCGGGCATCTCTGGGGTCCTGCCTAGGCCCCACCCATTCACCCAGAGGGCCTGGCAGCTGCTTCTCTGGGCCTCACTTGCATTGGGAGTGTGCACAGCGAATTCCACATGACTGTGCAGCTTGGGACATTGCCAACAGACAAGTAGGAGTCTGCACCCCTCCCCATTGGCCTGGGAAATTCAGAGCTTCCCTGGCATCCTGCCTGGGCTCTGCCCAGACACTGCCCAGCAACA
>RJWT010052998.1:0-10479 GCA_004365215.1 Cuniculus paca | reverse complement strand
AAGTAGAGATTGCAGTTCATGCAGGCAGTTCCTCAGGGGTTCAGTGTGGAGAACTTAGTGGAATCTTATTGCAGGAGTCAGATGATCTCTCAGGACTTGCCTTTCTGATATGAAAACTGGATTCCCTAGACCTGCGATCATTTTTGATATTCAGGTGAAGAAATTATTCTCATTGTAACCTTTTACCTTGGAGACTGAAGGCAATACTTGGTCCAGCACTGCTTAACTTGCTTTTGATGCTTGTGTGGTCGTGAGTGCTTCATGCTTTGTGACTCCAAGGGTGCCTGCTTTGAAGGGCTGGTCTCAACACATTTAATAATGTACGAGATTTGTATTTCAATTTTGTATATATCGTCACTAAGATCAGTATGTATGATCTCTATGATAAGTTCATAGAGGTGAACCTGAGTTGACCTGTTACGATCAAGAAATAATTGACTGAACTCTCTTTTGAGGGAAATATACTGGAAAAGCCTTTTGGAAACCATTTTGCACACTCATGCAGGCTATAGTGGCAACCTGGATCTAAATGTGTTAACAACCACCAGTCACCAGTGGGAAAAACAAGAATAAAATAGCTAATAAATCAGAAAACTTGTGCTACGTGCAGAGCAATTAGTTATGTGGGAGACTGACAGGAGGTTGACCCATGTCATTGCCAGCTTTCTTGGGGAACTTGAGGGATGTGGGGAGAATCTGATGTTGCATTTATTGATTTATAGATCATGTTGTTAGTTGGCATTGTTTTCACCAGTTCCAAGGTAGGGGGCTCCTTCTCACAGTAGATCCGCTGCAGCATGGCTTCTGCATCCCTCCGTTCTAAACACACTGAACAGCACTGGGCTACAGGGACAGGTTGAGAGAGGACCTGCTGTGTTGGGTGGGTCTACAGGTAGTTTCCACTAGACAGGACTTCTCTGATCTTTAAGTGCAAACTGCAACATTGCCAGGAGAAATCGTTGTCATTATGGGTTAGATATATGCTAAATACTAATAATGTGTTACGATTTGTTAGATGGCCAATATTTATATTAAACACTTTATTTAAGTATATGAGTTTGCTAGGGCTGCTTCAACAAAGTACCACAAACCAGGTGGCTTAAACAACAGAAAATTTTTTTGACATTTTAATTTTTATTAGTACATGTTTGCAGTACAAAATGATTACACTTATCATTGGGAGTTAGTGCAGGTACATAACATGTCTTAATTCTTTTTATGTCCCCTTCCCTTTTCTCAAACCACACCCCCCCCTTTACTTTCTCACAATTCTGGAGGCTAGAAATATGACATCAAGGTGTCCATAGGGTTGGTTCCTCCTGAAGGCTGGGAGTGAGAATCTGCTCCAGGCCCCTCTCTCAGCTTCTGGTGGGGGCTGGCCATCTCTGGAGTTCTTTGACTTGTAGAAGCATCACCCTACCTCTGCCTTCATCTTGATTGTTTTTTGCATACGTGTGTCTACATTCAAATTTCCTTTTTCATAAGAACAGACATATTGAATTAGGTGCCCACCTCACTCCAGGATGGCTTCATCATAGCTACTTATGTCTTCAGTTGACACAATTCCAAATCAGGTCACATTCTGACATGTTAGGGTTAGGACTTCAACATACGGTATTGGGTAAGGGGAACACAGTGCAACCCATAACACTAAGTAAACCTCAGATTGCACGAGATATTCAGAGAGAACATATACCAAAGCCTTCTTTAAAATTTAATTATAATTTCAAAGTAGAAAGACACTGTGCCACTGACAGGGGAAAGAGAAATAGGTCCTGACCAGTGTTTCCCTTCTGAAGAAGAGGCCTGATGACCAGCAGACCACATACTGCTAGCATTCTGCCCATGCTCAGAATCCATGCCTTGCCTTGGAGGACGCAGAATGGCGTTATTGAAGGGCAGTGGTTCCTGAGGCCACCCAGCTCTATGTGCTCCTTCTAGGTCTGTGTCATCCTCACAAGAAGTAGATGAAGGTAGAGCAAGTAGGTGTAAAGAAGTGAAGTTAGAGATACAGAACCTCAGCTGCCACACTTTGCAGATGGAAGACACTAGAGGTGGCAGAATGGAACCCAGGACAAAATTCATACCATTATATGGTGAAATCTTTTCACTGTGGTTTGGGCCATAAAGCATAATTAAGGTAGCCCATAATTCAAGCTACCTTTGCTGCACACATCTTTTTTTCTCTTTCTTTTTAAAATTGATTTTGAAAGAAATAAACAAAACAATAAAACAGAACAAAACAAAACAGAACAATATTGGATTTCAAAAACAAGACAGAAGGAAACCCCCATAGTTGCTATATTATATATTGTTGTCCTCTAAATAGATGCTCAAACTACCAGCTTTAGGCCTGCAAAATCAACCAAACAATGCAAGAACTAAGGGTTTTTGTTGTTGTTGTTGTTTACTTCAGTTGCTATTATCTCAGCCTGTGTTCCTCTGCATCAGCCAGTTGCTCAGGGGAAGGAGTGCTCTTCTTGTCTCCTGAACTGTGTGCCAGCTAGTTCATGGGAGGGTATGGGTTGGCTTCTTGGTTCTCCTTCTGGCCCACATGGCTGCTGCTGGCTCACAGGAGGGTGGGTGGGCTTCTTGGTTCTCCTCCCAGTCCGTGACTGCCCCACACATCTTATATTTTCAGTCTCCTTTGGCTTCTTGCTGATTTCTATGCGTCTTTGGAGTGATTTCCGTGGAGTAATGCATTACAGAACCAGGTGCCCAAATGGCCCCTTTCTAATATTCCTTGATATGCATCAGTGGACAACTCATTGTCTATTTCTTCATGTGCACAGGAAGTATCACTCCAGTCTCCTCCGAATTCCTACTGTGGATGACAAGGCTTCTTAACTTTTAGAAATATCTTATACACACACTATCAAAGTGCTCACCTTGCCCACACACAAAGAATGCATCTATTGCTCATCTTTGTTTCTGCACCTAATCAAACAGAGCACACACTAAGCTTACAGTTTCCTTCATGAATACCTGATCAAGGTACTGAAGTTTATGAAGGTCCTTACACACCAGTTCACACAAACCCATATCATGATTGCTTCTCTGTATAACTGCACCTGACCTGCGGTGAGAATGCTCTCCCTTTGTCCTCTCTACCCACTCTCAGGGTCTAGGTCCCTACAGGAGCCCCCTTCACAGTGTACTCACCACCTTAGTACAGCCCAAAAAGTCATCAAGCAGTACAGTCTGATGTGCTTGGCTCATTTTTTACAGATAAAGAAATGGAAATTCAGAAAAGTTACCTGCATTTGCGTACTTCAATTATATCAAACCCATCTATGAAAAAGGATGTTATAGATTCAGTTTTCCCCCCAAATAACATGGTGAACTCCTAACTTTCAGTACCTGAGAATGTGACCTTATTTGGAAAGCAAATTGCTACAGGGGTAATTATTTAAGAAATCATAATGAAATAGGGTGGTCCCCTAAACCAAAACAACTAGCAACCCCCCCACCACCACTCTGTACTGGGGTTTAAACTCAAGGCAATGCTAGGCAATCACCGAGCTATCTCCCCAGTCCCTAGTGCCCTTTTAGGAAGATCACCATGTGAAGATAGAGACAGCCAGAGAGAAGACCATGTGTCACAAAGGCAGGAATTGGAAGGATGCAGCTGCCAGCCCAAGAACACTAAGGATTTTTGTTTGAGACAGGTCTCGCCATGTAGTTAGGCTGGCCTTGAACTGACTGTGTAGCCCAGGTCGGCCTTACAGGCATGTGCCACCACCCCTGTCAGAGCCCAGGGGCACCTAGGCTTGAAAGCAACACCAGCAGTGGTAAGAGGCAGGAGGCACCTCGCCCGCAGACCTCTAAGGGAGCTTAGCTTTCAAGACAGCTTTATGTCAGACAATCCACCTCCTGAACCATGAAAGGACAGTTTGCATTGTTTTAAGCATCATGAGGAAATAAATACAGAAAAAAAAGGAGTATGTGTCCTGAGACAGCTGATCAGAGAGGAATGAACAGTCTTCATGTTCCCACATGATTACTGGGTCACTTTATACCTGCATACTTGGGTTTCATACCATACTCAGGTATTTAGAAAAATTAAAGGTGTAAATTAAACAAAAATTATCACATGAAGACAAATGGTTTTAAGGAGCAAACTGGCTCCCACTGTGGTCTTTCCCCACCCAGGTGCCGCTTGTGGGGACCTAGTCCTGCTAGTCACCCTCACCCAGGGGCAAACAGGGATGAAAGACAAAACAGACACCACGTTAGTTTAATATGCAGTGGCCAGACAGCTCCTACCTCTAGTGGGCAGAGGAGCCCCGATTAGCTAGCTCATCCTGTTTTTATTCACTCAAACAGGGGCACGAGCAATCAAAGCAACTCAAGATTCTTCTGTCTTCCACTATGTACTAATGCCCAGGTGAACAACCCGATCTCAGCTGTATTAACTTTTGTTTTGTGCTCACAGAGGAGGTCAGTTAGGCCTCAGTTCTCCTTAACTGTTCTCCCACAAAGGAGTGTCTTGTTTGATAGGCAATAAAATGAACTAAAATTTTTTTTTCTTCACAATAAGAATGATGCAAATACTGCTACTTTCTGGTAATAGGAACTACCACCAACAGAACAGTTTATCAAAAAAGAAATGCTCATCACAAATTTGAAAAAGAGGAGTTTGGTTTCCTGCAGTAAATGGCATCAGCCCATTGATGCACAACTTGTCCCCTCCCTGGTGGGAGAATCTTCTTCCAGCTGACCCCGTGTGGGACTCGCGCGGCTCCTTCCTTGGTTAGAAAGGCAGCGTACCTTGCCCCTTTCCATCTGCCCCTTCCTTTGGATTTTTGTCACCTGATAAGTTGTGCCTTGGCATGTGTCCTTTCTCTCCTACTTATCACTGCATCAACCCCAGATGTGTGTAGTTGGGCCACTGGAACCTTTTTCCACCGTTAAGCCTTCCTCAGATATTAGAGTTAAATGACAGCCAACTGCAACCAAGATATGGAAAGTTCTATGAAGTCTCTCCAACAAGTAAACAGCATTTTAAAAAGAGGGAAACTGTTATGGGTTGAAAAACTGTTACAAATCCATCCATCAAGTACAAGGTTAAGCCTTGTTTTTGTTTTGTTTTGTCTAGACAAGGTCTTGCTATACAGTTCATGCAAGCCTTGAATCCACTATGTAGCCTGAACAGGCCTCAAACTCACAGCATTATTCCTGACCCGGCCTCCCAAGTGCTGGGATTACAGGTGTGAGCCCCCACACCTGACTGTTTAGTTTTTATTTTAAACAGACATAAAAAGACATTTTTGAGATAACTGGAGAAAATGAACTAAGAGCTGTGTGCTACTAGATGATGGTAGATTGTTACTTTAAATCTGTTTGATAAGATAGCTGTAAGAGATGTGTTTTGATGTTTGCAATTTGCCTTAAAATTTTCTTGCTAAAAATATAGGGGAGCAAGGGGTAATCGATGAAAGAAGAATAGTGGGTGTGACTACATGTGACTTCCACGTTTGAAAAAAAATATGTACATTACCAACACAGAGCTTGCCTGACAAGTGCAAAGTCATGAGTTCGATCCCTGGTACCAAAAAAAAAGTTTGCTTTAAAATGTGGAATACAAAGTAAAAGAGCAAGTGGCTGCGTGCTCTCCAATGCCAGTGCTGCCTCAGATCCCTGCTGGGAAAGTGCATTGGGTGAGGGGTACCCTGGGTGTCTCTCAGGTCATTCGATCCACAGAGGGGCAAGCAGAGAATTCAAGTAGATTTTCATGGTTCCACAAGTACCCCAGAAAGTCACCACACTGTTTTCTAGTTAAAATAACCTGGTGGCTTGTGGTCCCAAACCACGAGAAATGTGAAATCTAAGTGAGCTGGGCTGGGATCCACCTTGAAAGCTCCGTCCTGAGTGGGGAGCCCGTGGGTCACGGCAGTGGCTTTCACGTGGAGCCGTGTGCATCAGTGTCCTTTCACACAGTGAGCCCTGGTCCTTTATCACTGTATCGACTTTCTTCTCTTAGCCTGAACTCTTGTACTCTTTGTTCTAGAAGAAGAACATAAATCTCGTTTTATAACCTGGTTCACAACACTGACCCTTGGAAAGTTCAGCTCCCTGCTGGTTCATCTCCGTGCACTGGCTTGTTTATTCTTTCCAGGAGTTGGTGGCCCATGTGTCCTCTGAAAGGGCTCAGATTGTGGTTTCCAGCACTCTGCCCTCTGAGGGGAGCCAGCTTTCCTCTGAAAAATGGCGAGTTCCAGGGCTAGGACCGTACAGGTCTAGCATGAATATGGAGTATCTTATCATGCTACAAAAGAAGGACTAAAATAAAAAGATGAAACTCATCAAAAGGACACAGGGGGCCAATTTGAGGGGCTCCCATTGTCCAGTCTGATACAATTTGAGCATATAAGATAATGAAATACAGTATCGACTTATAAACCATTGTAAAAAATAGGAATCCTTGAGTCCTTAATGATAATAAGATGAAGTAAAGGAGAGAGAAAGGCACGCTCTTACTCATAGGCCTGGTAAATGTAGAGGAGATGGAAAACCATCTGCAGCCAGCACCCTGAGGACTGATTCAGACAGAAATCAATAGACCATCACATGTTTAATCAACATGAAATCCTTCTCCCCATGAATATCAAGGAAGTACTAACCATTTAAACGTACATACACCATTAATCATGCTTAACTCAGCTTGAAATTTCAGTCAGCATCACTATTATTTTCCTAATATTATGATTCTATTTTACATTATACATCCTGTTCACCCTTAGACATACCCCACTCAGTCAAATGCATTCTCAACAATATGTTTCTCCACCTTCCAATGATCAATCTCTTGACCTACTGTCCTTCATGAAACCATCAACCCGCTAGACAGCTAGACAGGGATCCCTCTGCTTGCCCCAGGTCCTAACACGTGGGGGTTTCTATCAGTGATTTTTAAAAGACATCTGGTTCTTACTTTAAGGCCATAAACCTAAGATCGCCCTTGCTAAGCTCCAGGGGAGTTTTTGTTTGTTCCAAGATCAGGCTCTGGGCATGGCCTTCTAGTGTCTCCCCACACAGACTGCTGACTCACTGCGGGGGTGCAGCAGCCATACAGTGAAGCCGCAGAGAAATGCCTTGGCCTGCGCTCCAAAAGAAAGGGTTGATGGATCTTGAATGGCTCCACGTGGATGCCCTGGGAAGGATGAAGCAGCATCTGTGTAGGTTACTGGGTAGGAGGGCAGACGAGTACAAAGCACGAGACAAGCTGTTCTTCAGAAACGCAATCATTAAAGGTAACCAAAGGCTGTGGGAGTATTCCAGACTAAAGGTGACTGAAGAGACATGACAGATGGATGCAGTGCTGAATCCTGCCCTAGTGGCGAAAAACTGTCAGTGGGACAACAGACAAAAAAAGAAGAATATCAGTGGTGTATTCATTAGGTGCACTTATCTGTGTTACAGTCAGTGAAGGTGATGGTTATACTATAGCATGTAAGAGCCTATCTCTGTTTCGGGGTAATACGTTTTAGGGAGAAAAGGCCAGATGTATGTAAATTATTTGCAAATGACTTAGAAGCATCACAAAGAGAATAATAGCAAATTGATAAAATGGGATAAAATGTGAACCACTAGCAATCTAAAAAGGGCATAGGAATATTTTTTGAGCAATTTTTTTAGGATTTCCTGTAAGTTTGAAATTTTTTTTCAAATTAAAAAGTTAAAAAATACTGACTACATTTTATGTGGTATACTATTTTGTTCTTGGTATTGGGAAAACTTGAACTATAAAGATAATTTTAGCAAACAACCCAAATTTCCTCTTATACACTTGAAAGTTACAGAAATGGGTTAGTTTTAGTTTTCTCTTTCTGTTTTTTTTTCTACTACTCCTGCTGAATATCAATAAAATGGGCAAATGTTTTACAATTAGTTAGAAAATGCACAAAGCCTAGTTTATATATCAATCCTAGATTGTTAAGAAGACACAAAATATCAACAGCCAATTCAATTAGTAGATTCTGTGCTCATGAGGGAAGAATTCGTCTTATTTGGATTTCTATCACCAGGATCTAGCATATTACCTAACTTATTGTATGGACTCAAATATTTGTTGAAAAAATATGTGAATTATTCTAAACTATGATTGGAAACTTGTAAGAAGATAATGTTTCATTAAAATCGAAGTGACTCATGAAGTCAGGTGAAAATGAATTTGATATCTGAGATGTGCTTTCTAATGTAAAAACATTGCCCTAGAGATTTCCACTAGCTTTTCATCTTGGGCTTACCAGAACCTTCCTATCTACAGCCAATAAAGGTTTATACTAAAAAAGGAAAGAAGAAAAATCAAGAGCAAAAAATTGGAAGGAAGCCCAAAATGTTTCTTGTTCTAAATATTTCCATAAATCATTTAAGTTTCCTGAGTCTTTTGCTCTCTAAATAGTCCGCTTTACACTCCCCATAAAAATGATTAAGAAAATAAAATACTGTTTTGCAATATACTTGCATATGGAAAAAACTTAATGTTGTCTTGACTCTCTAGAAATTGAGAACACATCTTTAAACAGGTTACCTAGTATTGAGTTTGTTATGAGACAGAGCATAAAAACAAGGGGTTAGCAGTGAGAGACTGATATAAACAGAAGCTCCCCCTAAGGAAGGCATGTTTTGGAACTGGGGCTAGTTAGGGTCTCTTGCAAAATGCTTTAAATTCCTGTTCTCACAGCCAGGAAGTCCTAAATGAAAGGATTTCATGTGGGAAGAACAGTAGGTCTTATATCCTCATTCATGTATTCGCGTAGGGAGGAACTATTTAGCAGGCGCTGGGATGCATGGGGATTGATGTTCATCATTAGAGATGCTGAGCCCCTAGCACCTGGGTCAAGTGGGAGGCAGTCACAATAAGGAAAAGCGACCCAGTGCCAGTGGTCCACGTTCTGTGGCAGAGGTTTGCATGAAATCTGAGAGGCTTGGGACAAGGGGCCACTCAAAGACAAAGTGAATTGCATAATATAGTATTTGCAGTATAACCTCTTTTCTTTCCAAACGAGAGCTACAGTTGGCTGAAGTCAGACCTCTTCTCACGCACAGTTTTCACTTGAAGTCCAGTCTATTAAATTCTCACTGATATCTGAAACCATCTTGCAACACAGGTTTGATTGGTGCAATGGTCAGCAGGACTGACTTCAAGGGACATTTTGTTGTTTTTTTTGTGTGTGTGTGGCACCGGGGACAAGGGACACTTTGGAAAGCAACATACTGTTGCTTCATTTTAAACTGAATACCAGTGATAAGCACATCTCTTGTTCTTGGCAGCCATAAAGATCACTGGATCTGGAACTGGAGATTGGATTTTAAATTCGAATTGTGCCTTTAAATTACTGCGGAGTGTTGGACAATGACTCAGCTAGTTTCTTTCTGTCTCAACTTCCTTATTTGTTAAATAATAAATCAATGATAACATTTTGTCACACAAGAGTCATTTTAAGAAAAACAGTGCCTTAAAAAAAGAAAACCAAACCAGGCGTGGTGGCACATGCCTTTAGTCTCAGAACTCGGGAGGCTGAGGCAGAAAGATTGCTTGAGTTTGAGGCCAGCCTGGACTACAAAGTGAATTCAAGGCCAGCCTGGACTGCACAGCGAGACCCTGTCTCAAAAAAAGAAAACAGAATGAATTAGCAACTTTTAAACTCATACATTATAATACTATTTTTTCCTTGAGCTTAGTATTTGTGATCTCTTTCACTGAAAATTAGATGTTAAAGTGGGGTGTGGTGGTGCATGACTGTAATCCCAGCCTTTGGGAAGCTGAGGCAGGAGGATGACCATGAATTTGAGGCTGGCCTGGTGAACATAGTGAGTTCAAGGTCAGCCTGAACTCCATAGTAAGAGCCTTTCTTAACCAAAAAACAGGAAAATGAAACAAGAAGGAGAAGAAGAAGAAGAAGAAGAAGAAGAAGAAGAAGAAGAGGAGGAGGAGGAGGAGGAGGAGGAGGAGGAGGAGGAGGAGGGGGAGGAGAACAAGAGAGAAGAGAAGAAAAGAGAAGGAAGAGAAGAGAAGAGAAGAGAAGAGAAGAGAAGAGAAGAGAAGAGAAGAGAAGAGAAGAGAAAAGAAGAAGAAGAAGAAACTTAGGTGTTATTTTGTTGCATTGCGATGGCTCATTTATAAACAAGTTCATACTGAAGACCTAGCCTAGTTTTAACAAATCTGGTTCTCAGTATTTTAACCCCTTTTGGCTGTGGGGGTTTAATCTTACCCCTCTTGAGACAGTTGATGCATCTTGGAAATGATCATTGTGAAAAAAGTGTTTCAATCTGTCATCTAGCCAAAGAAAGAAGAGTAAACAGATAATTAGGGAAATACGAATAAGGTCTGTATATTGTATAATGATAGTATATCAATATTAACATCCCGATTTTATAATTTTACTGTAGTTGCATGGAATGTTAACATTTGGGGAATCTGTGTGAAGAACATACAATATTTCTTCATGCTATTCTTGCGACTTTAGTAAGTCT
>RJWT010052997.1:0-10487 GCA_004365215.1 Cuniculus paca | reverse complement strand
TGTTTTTGAGACAGGGTCTCACTATTCCGTTCAGGCTGGCCTTGAGCTCACTTTGTAGCTCAGGCTGGTCTCGAACTCACAAGGATCCGCCTGTCTCAGCCTTGCAAGTGCTGGGATTACAGGCATGAGCCACCACGTCTGGCCCAGTAGCTGCATTTTAAGCAGCAAGAAGAAATAGGGGGAAGTAAGTCTCTACAGTAATTCAGACAAGTCACTAATGTTCACCCAGATGATAGGGCAAGGTAAAAATAAAATGGAAGATAAATAGCAGAGAGCTATGGGGAGGAAGTATATGAATGTACACCTTGTAATTGTCATTGATTATGTCTTATTTTAAATCCCCATAAAAGTCATCTGAAAAGATATCCACTATAGAAATGCTGAGAAGAGAACTCATTCTTTAGCTGTTATCTTTTTTCCCACCTCCACACCCTACTTCATGCTTGGCAGAGGGGTCATAAAAGTTATATTGATAGCTAAGGGGGAGAAATCCACAGACTCAATAACTTGTATTTCTTCCAATGATGACACTTAGTGCTAAATTGTTCTCGTAGGCTTGTTAGTGGTTCTGAAATATTCCTTCCTCATAATCCTTGCCATCTACTAATTTTACACTATAAAGTTAAAGGAAATTTTTGCATATGGTTAAACTGAATATCTTTACCTAGTGAGAGTATTCAGTTCTACCAGGACGAATCATTTCCAGAACATGGAGGATAAGAAATTGAAAGATTTTCCTACCTACCTGTGCAAATTTGGATTCTATGCTGTTGAATGCCTCTTTGTAAAAATGTGAAATAGTTTATCCTCATAGATGAACAAAGGAATAAGTTTGAACATTAAGGACATCTCTAAGGTGACTTTTAATGTTTTTATCACTAGTAATAAAAGCTAATGGAAGATGAAAGTAACCAAATATTACAGACACAGTAATGGCTCAGAATTTCCTAGAAGTAGCTTATATTTCACCAGGCAAATAATCACAACTGATTTGGGAGTTGGTTTATAGTGAATAGGGACATAATGCACAGTGATAGAAAGAATAAATATTAACTCTGACTGTAGGATCAGTTGCTAGAATGTGCAAAGGATAGACAATCATATTATTTTCTGTTCTTTGCTGAACAACATATTCTACGTTAATAAATCAATTTCTATTCCTTCTCCTTGTTTAAGCAAATTTTATTGTGTTTGACTTGCAACTACAATTTACAGCTTCAACATAATTACATTTAGAGTTTTAATAAATTGTTGATGCTTATTAGAGGAAATTGTGATTGAGCTAGGAAAAACTATCTCCAAAATTTTTGAAGAAATGGATAAGCTTATCCTCAGAAGAGTAGGAATAGTTGCATCTCATGAAATGGAAGAATATTCAATTTGGTAAAAGTAATGCCTGGGTTATCAAGTATAATGTTTTAGCAACTCAGAATAACATGTCCACTTACATTTGTTTCTTTTTCCTAGGGAAATAGCAATAATGATATTTTACAGACAATTTTTTTCCAGCAATATTGAGATTATGTCAATGAAAGATACTTGGAAGACAGATGAGCAGGACCATGATTCTAGACTGCAGTTGAGGGAAGTTGTAGGACACATGTAATTTCGAGGCAAGCTCATGTGAACATCCTGACTCAGTACTATTAGAAACAGATCTGGAGAGACCATTTTCATGTGGTTTCTGAGTTTAACAGAAGTTTCTGGCCACAAGTTCTTGCCAGCTCCCTAATTATGTACAGCTAGCATTCAAGGTCACATTCAGTCTCATCTTAAACCCTTCTGCTATTTGTTTCTCTGACCTTAAAATCAACTTCCCTAGCCTTTGCCACCCTAGGCTTTTCATAATTTTGTTAAATTTTAATGCATGTGCTTCTGTTTGAAATAATAAAAGTGACTCTTCCTGAATGAACTTTGACCAATATTGTACTTAATGAAAACAATAAAGGAGATAATTACTATAATTTTTTACAAAATCTCTGATATAGACACTTATAGCTCAAATAAAAACAAACAAACAAAAAAAACAGGTCATGACCATGAATAGTTTCTTCACATAGCCAGAAAATTATTTCATATCCAATAAATACCAGTTGAGTGATGTTTGGACAATGAATGAATGGGTGAATTGGGATGGATAATTGGCAGTGATCTGAATAACCAATAATTAAAATATTAAGTTATTACAGATTACAAATAATTCATCATAAATCATTCCAACTACATTCAAAAATGCTTATTTGGAAAGCTAAGAACCATCTTTCTGACTCTGTTGCAACTCGAATTCTATAAGGGATTTATTATCTGCCTGTCAGACGTGTTACGTATCACACTGTCACTGAATTACTTGGGGGAGAACCAGGGTTTGGAACCTCCAGATTACTGGCCCAGGTTGGGTCACTGTGTGTTACTCCTGGTGCCAGGGACTGTGGCACTGCCCTCCCCACCCCCATTCTGCAACTCTTTTCCTGGAACACAAGCATTGACTCCCTTGGCATTTAGATCGGTAGCATAGATTAAAGGATATTGCTGAAAATCAGCCGTACATCTGTTCCCTCAGTCTTTCCAATAATTCCGTATTATCTATATCCCTTCATGCATCTCTTTTTGTTTAGACAGAGTAAACACTGTTGTTGTCAAAGAAGAATCTTTACTAACTCACGCTGTCTCCAAGCAAAAGTACTGAAGTAGAAAACAGCACAGTGAGATCAGAGCATCATGTATGGAAAGATTTAGGGAGATCAATATAGATAAAGTGCAGATAAATTATAGCAGGAAAGGCAAAAATAAGGCAAGAGTTTTGGGTACCACAAGAATAATACAGCATTGAAATTGTTCTTTCTCTGGATAATACCATAATACTTTATATTTCTAAAATATATTTTTGAAGTCTTTCATTTTTAACCAAGTTTTGTAGTCTTTCATTTGTCAGTATTTATAGCCAAGTTTTCATATGGACTCTTTATGTTTAAAGTAAGAATGGACACAAATGTAAGGTATTATTAAATAAAAAACATTAGCCAATTACAGAAGTTTTTGCAGTTTTTCAATTTAAAATCCATGTGTTGGACCATATTCTCAGATTTAAGTGAAAACATGGGCTCTTCAATAAGTCCAAACCTATCAAGCGTTCATCAGTTTATTCACAATGTCTATCGCTGTGCACATTATAATAAAAGATAACAGACATGTTTCCCCAGTTCTCATCTATTGGCTGCTTTGCAGCCTCAGACTTAGTGTAATGCTTGTATTACAGTAAATCTTCAATGTTGGTTGGTAAGTGAGGTAATGAAAATATTTCTCTATGTATTTCAATTTAAGGGAATCCATTCTTTCTTGAAATTCTGGAGAAATTATTGCCGGTGATACGTTTGTCATATTATGCAGTTACTGTGAAATTTTACAAGGAAGGACACAGGCTGTGCTTTGCACAAAAACATTAAATGTGTATGAATAAATTGCAAGAGTGATTCAAATTCCAAGAGACAAAGAAGATATAAGTATAAGAGATGCCATAGTGGCATTAACATAAATTAACATTGTCTCTACTGTGCCAGAACTGTCAGACATATCTATTCAGTTTCAAAATAAAATCTATTCTCCCAGAAAATCAGGATTTTAACCAAAAAGAAAAAGCATATTTTCCAATATCTATCTGTATTCATTTCCTTCCTTCCTTCCTTCCTTTCTCCTTCTTTCCTTCATTTTTTCCTCTCTTCACTTGTTCTCTCTCTATTTTTCCATTTGTGTTATGGTGAAGAGTATTTAGAGAATTCTATAGGTGTTATAAAATACTGTTCAGTGTTTTGGTAAAGAGTCTCTTACCACAATGACTCAGCTAACTTAACTACTTAGAACTTATCATCCTTGATTGAACTAATGAAACTAAATGTCAAGACCTATTAAGATGAGTACCGCCTTAATGCTATACTGAAAAACTAAGTCATGCCCAGATTGTCTCTTTTGCAATCTTAAATTTGACTTAAACTTTCAGGATCAAATCTTTTACCTTGTAGTATCTTAGTTTTTCTTCTAAATTTCCAGCACCATAAATAATATAGGTTCTAATGTCTTGCTGCCTATTAGACTGTATTTTCTTACTCTTCTTAATATTCTCTTATCTTTGGTAGCCAGAAATACTAAGGTAACATAATTCCTACTGAAAACAAATTGAAACTAACTCTAAAAACTAAAGCACCTGCTCACAATTTATATTTATTAAGGGCTTAAAAGGGAACATTAGACTCAGCCTACTTCATTTTCCATGACTCTTATAATGAGTCAAACTCTTTTTATTATGTGGGGGTGCTGACATATCAGAGAATAATTCAGGAATAATATATATAGGGCTCTAATTTGAAACTTAAGGAATGATTCAATTTAAGGGAAATAGAAATCACTGCCCCAGTCAATGAGCCACTTACTATTATGTAGTACAATCAATGGAACGTCAGCCAAGGTATTCATTACATTTTTTCTTATTATCAAATTTCACATAAATAGGCTATATAATAATTTCCTAATCTCTTAATCTAAGGTTGTTTTACAATTTTCTATATTTAATACTTGGAACAATGTGATAAAATATGATTGATTTCAACTAAGGAATATCATACTATAGTACAAGTAGTGTAGTAGTTTTTCAAAATATGACCTACTTTTGTTCTGTTTTTCTTTTTTGGTTCAGTAGAATTTAGATGAAATGGCTGTGTGATGGTTGATTAATTGTGTCAATTTGAGAAAGACAAACTCAAGTAAATTGACTCAGCAATTGTATACCCTAAGGTCTGGAAGACCCACCCTAGGGCACCTGTCATCTGGATGGTATAAAGGGGAAATGAAGAAGGATGGTTCTGTTCTTGTTTCTTCAGAGCATCTTCAGTCTTTGTCTTCACCTTGGACATCATTTCCTGGCTTATAGTGCAGACTCTTTAGTCTTCCATTGGCCTCCTAATACAGACTCACACTGGACACTGAAGTGAGTTCCAGACCTTCCACTAAATGCTTTGGTTTCCAGTGCACCCACAACCCTCTGCACTCTTCCACATCTGACAGTGGGTGGCCTTTGTAAGCCAATGCTGTAAATTCTTATGTGTTTGTTTTTCTTGTGGTATATCGGTTTCTCTAGGGAAACACTGACTGATACAGGCAGGAAAGACTGAAAGTCATCTTTAGATCCCTACATTCCCCAGACATTATTATCCTGTCCACATTGTTTGAAACTGTCTAAATTGAAAGGACTAAGAACTAATAGTGAAGAAACTAGGGTTCAGAAAAGGGGAAACGAAAAAAAGGAAAAGAAAAAAAAAAGAGAGTTAAGATAGTTATAAAAGTAGTTTCTCTTTGCTCATTGAAAAGAAAGTTTGGAGAATTTTTCATGCTCATGTATTGTACTATGAGTAACTACTTTGAAGATTACATTATGCAGGTAGACCATGCGGGACACAGGAAGACAAGGAAAAGTCAGCAATTCCCAAGAATCAGTCATGCTGGAACTGGGAGGAGCCTATCAAGGATCCAAATAGCCAGCCTTTCTGGTAAGCTGCGCAGACCATGTGGGACCCAGGAAGAGAAAAAGCCAGTGCCTCCTGTAAGCCTACCAGCATGCAGGTTGAAAATTGCCAAATCCTCTCACCCCATAAGCCACCAACTGGTTTGGAGGTCAGCCTGAGCTGATAGCAACTGAGGTACAAAAAGCACCTGAAGGACTGTATTATTAGGATGAATTTACAGGCATAGGGTTAACAGTCTGAGCATGTATAGGAAGGATAACAGTATGCAGTACAGTAAATATGGGTTTTTTTTTCTGTCTTATTTTTAGAGTCTAATAATGTTCTCACTGTTTTGTTTTATTCTTATTAATTTGTTTTGTTTTAATCAATATTCTGTTTTGATTGGTTTTATTCTGTTTTGTTTTGGTCCGATTTTTGCTATAACTGATGGAATGGAAAACTACTCTGAAGATAACAAGATATACTATAGTAGCCATTGTTGTTTTCCCATTACCCTGTTTTGATATGCTGTACCAATTTCACTGCTGTGTTTTGATTGGATTTATTCTGTTTTGTTTTGTTGGGTTTTACTATCTTTAAAATTTTGTTTCTGTTTTTCATTTCATAAAAATATAGGGAGACAAGTTTGCTTCTTAGAGTTGTGTTCTGTCAAGAATTCAAAATCCATCAGTTTACTGATATACTGGTTTTCCTTCATAAGCTGTAGAGAGTCATTTAAGAAGATAATCCCTCTGGAAATTCTGAAACCAAAGAGATAATAGTGATTATCATAAGTATTGTTTTCCCATGCTCCTTTCTAAGAATTTGTCTTGCATATGTATCTGAATGAAATTCTAAGAATAATTTCATACCTACTAGATTTTCAATTTATGTTGCCCTAGGCCAATGAATTAAATGCCTCTAAGGAAAAGATAGCAGCCTTCAAATTAGGACTGTCTCCTTTTTCAAACATCAAATTCATAAGCCTGTTTGCTTCTCCTTGTACAGTATTTCCTCCCTATATTACCAATGAGAAATTGTCTCTTTCCCTTCCATTCTTAAGATTCACCATCACCTATTCGGATTCCAGCATATAGCTATTTGTCTATCTATCTATCTATCTATCTATCTATCTATCTGTCTGTCTATCTATCTATCTAATTTATCAGTCACATAATTGTATATTTGATTTTAAGACACAAACTCCTTATGTTAACTCTCTGTACTTCTCAATTCTCCCTTGCATTTTTCTGTGTTAATTGCATTTTGCATTTTTATTGAAAACATTATTTTCTCTACTTACACCCTGGAATCTTCTGTCACTTAGGATTTTATTCAGATCCCTAGGATGGAAATTCCAAATATGGGTTGTGACCACTTAGAGTTTTGGGGAAGTGTCCATGGAAGTGAGTGCTGAGAGTCCAGGGGTGAATTTGCAGCTCTGTGGTGTAGGGAACCAATTCCTCCCATTTCACTGCAGGGACACAGATAGGGTGTGGTCCCACGAAGTTTGACCAAAAATAGAAACTTTCATTTCATTCCAGGCAACAGCATTGAAGACCAGGCAAAGGAAGAGGGCACGGTTTGGCAGGACTCTTTTAAGAGTGTTTTCTGGAATCTCTTACCCAATGTTTCCTATTATCGCTCAAGGATGAGACGTTAGTCACAAGACCATACTAAGCTGACAAAGGAAATGAAAAATGCAACCTTTATTCTACACCACTATGAGGTTTGTAAAATATGCAGGCTTGAGATTCTGTAGGAGAGAAAGTACAAAGATAGTGCCGGCATTGCTGCCATGTTACTAAAGACATATTCTGTCTCCCTGTCTGCACTTCTTTTCATTCTCTCATCTGGTACCCATCCCACTTCTTCATTGAAAATGTTCCTGAGAAGCGCCTAAGTGATCTCTTATTTGCCATCCCTTCTTATTCTGTAATAATTCAACGAGACCATTCAGACATAGACAAGACAGTTAATGGTTACTCTTCCCTAGGAGAATTTCATTTTGGATTTGTGAAACACAAAACTTTTCCTCTTAGTGTACATTTATTTATTTCTCTTTTCTATAATGATTCTTTCATCTTTTTTTGAATTTTTCATATTAGAAATACTTTAGGGATAGCTAATCTTTGAACCCTTTCCTTTACAGTGTTTTAAAGTCATTACAATCACAGAGTAATGTCTGTGTAAGTAACATCTGTGTAAGTGAAAATCCTCTACATGTACATTTCTTGCACTTCAAAAGAATATCCTACTGTCTCCTTAATATGACAAATTGACAAACTTAAGACAAAGAATTTCTGAAAAACATTCTTCTTTACCAATGCTAAATTCCCTCTGAATTAGATTTGACCATTATGATTTCATACGATTCTTTATTCTTTTTTTAAAAATTTTGAATTATAATTTATTTATCTGCCTGTTTATTCTCTATCCATTAACGTTTATTTTCTTCTGTCACCTATAAATCCAAAAAAGACAAAGACTCATTCTTTCTTAATATTATATCCAAAACTCTATGTATAGGGCCTGGCCTATGGAATTAGTCTTTGTTGAATTATGAAACAGTTTAACCAGTGACGTGGAACAGATTTCATGAGAGCTTCCATGACAAGTATGAGGACACACATGTCAGAGAAACTATTTAAAGTTCACAAATAGGAAATTATGCCACAGAGGAGAGAGTAAGAGCCTACAGGAGGACTGGAAACACCTTTGTAAAAGATAAATAACTTTTTCCAGAGAATAGAATGAAATGTGTCCAATAAAATAACATAGGAAACAAAAGATTCTGAAAAAGACTTATAAAGATTGCAACCTGAACAGCAAAATTGCTATAAGCAGATGCCACGTTAAAAGGGGAGAGAAGAAAGAGAGAGAGAGAGAGAAAGAGAGAGAGAGAGATGAGAAGACAGAAAAAATAGATGATAATAGTGTCACAGAGCCAGCTTCTCACAGAGCACTCTCCCCACCTTGCTGAAGGAAGAACTTTGGTGGTCAGAGATATAGCACATGTTTGTTAACTGCTGTGGAATTCGCTTGAACTGTTTATGAAGGAAAATTATCATTGTTGGCTTCTATTAGCATCATGCTCCTGGAAACCAGGGAAATGACTTCTTGTCTCAAATCCCAATACATTAGTGAGCAGTTATTGGGAACTAATGTTTTTCTAGGCAATATTCTAAGTTCTTTATTTGTATTCTAAAGTGATTTATTTGAATATACATGATAACTTCGTGAGGGAAATAGTGTTGTATCTCCCCTCATACAGCCAAAACTTGACATACAGAGAAGATAAATAATTTTCCTTAGAGCATAAAGATATTAAAAGAAACTAAAGCTGCACTGATTTCAATAACACCCTCCTCCTGCCTCTCTCTCTCACTGGGGATTGAACCGAGGACTTTGTGTACGCAAAGCAAGAGCTTCACCACTGACTTATATTGCCAGCCAAATGACTAGCTTTTTAATTATCATATTACACTGATTTTCATTTAAAAGAATATATCAAAGGAATGAGAAATGTTTTTAAAAATGTACAAATATTGAAAGACCCTGATAACCTTTCTAGGCAAGGTAATAAGCTTGTCAAACACAGATTGTTTGCCAGAGCAGTTAAAGAACGTGCATGGTGAAATGTCATCTAATTCCTCAATTCCTCTTTGTACATTAGCAAATTTCACAAATCTTCAGTTCAATAATTCTAAATGTTTGCACAACATCCCAATTAACAAATAGTTAGCCTCAGCCTAATTAGCATGGCAAAATTTTAGGGGAATTAAATATATTCACATGAAACAGTGAGAGCATACAATACATAGGTAGACTGTAGGCCATAAACAATTATCACTGAAAGAATTAGAGATAAGATACCAGTACAGATGCCCACAAGGGCCATCTTCATAGATCAGTGAGAATTTGAGTTGGTTTTAGATCTGAGATTGATTTAGATAAGGCAAGACAAACAATACAATGGGAGGAATACGTGAATGATAGCGTAATCCTCCCCATCATATTGGGGATTTGTTGATTTGTTCCATGAATTGAAATAGTCCAGAAAGAAAGTTAAGAAGATGGTTATTATTTCAGCTGCACTGGTGCCAAGGCTTGTCCAAACCATGCCTGGGCAAAGAATGTTGTCCATTATCTTAGCGGGATTTGAGAGTTTGCCTCCCTCTCCCACTACCCTGACACATTACAGTACCTACAGAGAAGGCATTGCATCAGGAGGCTTCTCATCATTTTGTGTTCAAATATTCAAAAATTGATGGTCAATTTTCTAATGATCTTGGAAACTAAATCTCTGTGAATACTGCTCTTTAAATATTTAAATGTCAAGGGAGTATTAAATTATATTTTCCTGATGAATTGCAAAACTTATGCAATTTGAAATTTGAATTGTTTCTGTTTACCCCACTGGACAGTTGTTCACAATCCAGATCTTGGTCACCATTGTAGGGCCACAAGAACTCAACGTGTCAGAGGTTACCAATAAATATTTACCAAACAAAGTGAAATCAATTAAAGTGAAGCAAGAAAGCTCTCAGAGCCCTTAACATTTCTTTCTTTTCAATGACCTAATTCTTTTTTCTTTTCTTTTTAAAATAAAAAAAAAAAACTCGACATATTTATGTTTTCAAAACTAAAGACAAAACACATAAAAAAGGAATTTCAAGTGAAATGATAAATTTAGCAGCATAGAAGTCAAAATGACGGAAAGGAAGTATCAAAATATAAAAAAGCCTGGAAACTATGATTTAAATTTCTCATTTCCGCGAAATCAAAACACTCAGAAAGAAAAGCCATTTGGTCAGGAAATACACAAAGCTGTGCTTTGGAGCAAGGATTACAAATCAAGGTTGCATGTTGTCTATTCAACATGTCATCAAATGTATGCTGTACAGTCAGATTTTCAGAAATCTGACTTTATTCACTCTCATTGAAATGAGAGTCATATATTCTGTCTGCCTTACCTGAGATATTAGGTGTTTG
>RJWT010052996.1:0-10477 GCA_004365215.1 Cuniculus paca | reverse complement strand
TAAATTTACAGTGTATCACCTCAGTTCTGCTCCTAGGTATATTCCCCTAAAGAATTGAACACTATTCAACAAATATGTGTACATTCTTGTGCATAGCAGCACTATTCACAGCACCAAATTGTGGAAATAGCCAATGCCCATCAGTGAATGAATGGATGAGTGAATGGATGGATGGATGGATGAATGAATATAAAAATCGTGATCATATAATATATGTGTGTAATTATTTCACCATAAAAAGGAATGACATACTGATACATGCTATACTCAGTAAGCTAATTAGATGACCCTCAAGTACACTGTGGTAAATGAAAGACGCCAGACACAAAAGGTCCCATGTGGTACAGTGAGATCTACATGAAGTGTTCAGAATTAAGAAATCTGAAAAAATGAGATGCCAGTGTTGGTTATCAAGAGCAGGCAAAGAGCAGGGACTGGGGAGTGACCACTTTATGGGCCAGGGGGTTTCTCTGCAGAGGTGGAAATGTTTTGGTATAGACAGAAGTAGTGATTGCACAATATTGTGAATGTATTAAAATGTCAGTGAATTGTTTACTCTAAACTCATTCTAACAGACATTCCTTGAAACCCTAAGGTATTTTCTTGGAAGCCTGACTCAGCTTCCAGACTCACCCATTTTCACTGCTTTCTTTAACTTCATTCAGGGTCAAATGGAAGACCAGGTCACCTTCGGAGCTGAGCCTGGCACCTTTCCCAAGCCAGATGCAGCTCCTCTTTCATGTCAGTCATGAAAGAGCACAGGACCCAACAGTTCCTGCAAAATGCTTCAGATCCTGGGCCCCCATGGAGTCCTGTTTCTGGCCACACCTAGGGGAAAGAGGGGGGCGTCTGTGAGGAGCACCCCTGGGGAGAAGAGCACATCAAGGTGTCAGTGGCAATGTCTTCTTTTGAGGCAGGGTCCCAGCAAGCCTGGGCTGCAAGCAAGGCTGGCCAGGGGCTCCCACTTGCCTAGCCTAGCCAATGCCTGCCTTAGCCACAGTAGTTCAGGCAGAAAAGGAGATTCATGAACAGAGAGAGTGTCGAGTGCTCAGTCACTGCCAAAAGCCCAGGCTATAATCTCCCGGTGAGGCCTCTCCCAGGCCTTTCCGCCCTAACAGCAGCCCAGCCAGGTGAGCCCACCTGACCACCTCTCTGTGCAAGCCTGCACCTAGCTTGGGAAAGTATGTCTTTGCAGGGCCCCAGTGGTTTGTTTGCAGTCTAAGTGAGGATGCTCATAGTCACGGTGCAGTGAACAAACTGTATGTTTAACTGGGTGGATGGTGTCTCAGAGATGTGAGTGTACAACTTACACAACTGATGGCTCTGACTACCACCGCCAATTATTTCTCCTATCTGGGAGCAGTTCTTACTCAAATTCTCAGTCATTACTTTTCTTTCTTTTCTTTCCTTCCACCCTTCTTCCTTTTTTCCTTCCCTCTTTTCCTTTCTTCCTATCTCTCACATTTATTAACTACCTATGTCAAAATCTATGCTAAGAATTGAATATAAAGGAGTGATCTAAAAATACAGTGAATGAAAAAATACAGTGAGTGTTTAAATTTAAAAATGTATTATAGCAAAAGACACATTGCCATTAGTTCCTCTCAAAACTCTCCACCTTACTTTGAGCACAGTTATCCCATCGTTCTTGCTACTTTCTGAAACAGTTCTGGAAGTCTTCTTTCCTGAGTGTCTTTATGAGGTATGATCAAAAATGCAATGAATGCTGCTCCCCAGTGCCATCCAATGGAAAAGCAGACTTGTAAAAACAATGACAGTGTCTCCTCATCCGCTTTCTTCACAGAATCTGGCACAGTCCAAAGTCAAAATGACCATGAAAGGCAAATGTTTTGAGTCAAAGTTTACATCAACATCAACACCAGCAACAAAGCAGCCACAACAGTACAACTAAAGACACTCAGGCTAGAAGCCTCCAGAGCTGCTGCAGGAAGTGGCAAGGACAATGGAATGAGTGAGTTCAAACCAAGGGGAGGGTTTTCAGGGAAATTAATGACAGTATGTCTTTTACTATCGTAAACTTATTTACACACATAACCATATTTTTCCATCCCATATCATGCAGTTGTAACAAAACCAACAGGGCTCCTGTCCTCATGGAGCAATTATATTGTGCGACCTCTCTAACCGCAGCCCGTGATTCCATGTGGTCCTTGCTGGCTGACCAGGACTGAGACCTGGGACCTAGCACCTGGTGCCCTGGGACTGAAGAGGACCTGAGAAGACTGGAAGGGTGGCCAAGCGGCAGCTCCATCCCTCCCAGCTTCCTGTCCTTAGGAGGCCCTGGGGCATTTAGGAAGCTCATTAGTGAAGCAGCCATTAAAGTGGGGCACAGAACATGGCTTCCCCTTGCCAGGGAGGCCCAAAGCCCCAGAACAGCCTGGGAGGAAAGACGCACCACCCAGGCCTCCCCTCCGGGGCTGCAAAACAACCCCTAATGAGTTCTCACAGGGAGGGTGAAGTCACCTGCAAGAGGCGCCCAGCCCACGGGCTTCTCCAGGAGGCTTAAAATAGCCAGGCTCCCTTAGCAAGCTCCTTCCCAACACTGTTTGGGATGGAGAATGCCAGGAAACTAATGAATTGGAGCTTAGTGAATTAATTGTTGATGAAATAATGTGAATACTGTGCTTCCTGTTCATCAGTCTCTACAGAAATTAATTAGCCCCACTTGGCAGCAAGCTGGATCAAATTTTCAACCTAATTTATGAATTTGGCCAAATCGTCTATGGGAAGTCTTGCCTGGAGGACCTGCTGTGGCTGCTTCGTGTCCCGACAGGCCTTGCCTTTCATAGAAGACACTCCAGGAAGACAGCAGTGGCGGGGGAAGAGGCTCTGGCCAGGCCCGCACCCTCCTGTCTTCCACCTAGCCACCCAGTGGACCTGTACCCAAGGGAGGTCTGGGGGCTGAGCTGAGGACTGATGACTCAGAACAAGGGGGCTGACTTGCAGGCACGGCCTGGGTTTGTTTTTAATTAGTCTGTACTGTGTACATTAATTCAAATTGCGGGATGATGTGAAAGAAAAATAAATCTAATGAGAAGTAGGTGCGTGTATGTGCCTGTGCGTGTGTGTGTGTGCACGCACGCGTGCGTGTGCACTTTTGTTAGACTTCCCCTTCCCCCTTCTGGGAATGAACCCAGGGCCTTCATATTGAGCTACATGGTTCCCCCAAGTTGTTTGTTTGTTTTTTTTTAAGACAGTCTCCCCAAGTTACTAAGTTGCCCAAGCTAGGATTGTATTTTTCATCTTCCTGACTCAGCCTCCCAGATTGCTGGGAGTATAGGCATGTGCCGTCATGCCTGGCTGATCTATTTTTAAATTGGGAGACCAATTTGAGAAATAGGGCTTTGCGGGGTCTGAATTAGACTTATGATCCTGCATGTCCAGCTTGGAGCATGAAGCAGTGATGACTATGAAGTCACCTCGGCTATGAAGGGGTAGCAGACTTTTTAACAGTGAACTATCAGACCGTGGAGCACAGCTGGGGTCTCCAGGACATCCTACGATGATCGGGCAGGTTCTTGATGCAAGCCACAGAGCAATGCAATGCCAACATCTCTAGCCTTTGAAACACCTTTGGGAGAGAGTGTGTGAATCTGTGTCTCTGTACACACATGATTGATGGTGTCTCTACAACACCAGTTTTCTCATGGAAAAGACTGTGGACCACAGTTAATGGCTAATGTAGGAGTTTAAAGAGATAACAGAGGGTACTCCAACCCACCCTGGAAGTTCTAACAAGCTCTGGAGTCAGCCACGGCCTAGCATCTGTGTGGTAGTTTTCACTGCCTAGAATTATTTCATTATTCAGCCAATACTTAGCACGGCAGACACAGCAGGGAACAAACTCATGAAACTTATGTTTACTACCAACGCAGACAGAAGCTATCAGCATCTGGTTTCCAATTGTACTAAAAATCAGATTCGTTAACAGTTTACCTCGGGCCTCATGACTGAACTCTGGGTTCTGTAAAATGAAGCGCACAGTGCTTAGCATTCGTGCACACTGTCATCGCTCCCCAGTGCATGGTTATTTCAGTTCACATATGTACAGATGCCAGTCAGTTTAGTCCAAAGAGAGGAGACCGAATTTGCAACCATTTCATAATCTCTGGGAGGAAACCCATCTGCCCGTGACTTTGGCAGTCCATAAATGGCTTCGGGCCCCAGAGGCATAGCTGTGAGGTTGAACCTTGAGCCCAGCTGCAGGGAGGGATCCGCATGTACCCAGATCTGCTGCTATGGCAGGGAAAGTGTGTACACTGGGGTGTTCTGGACCCCCAGTCAGCACCTACCCTGCTCTGTGGGCAGCTGCAGCCGCAGCCAGGCTACCCTTCCCTTTAGGAATTTGTGATGCTGTTACCAGCTCACACTGTGACTTCAGGCAGCGTCTGCCCTTTGTTTACCTTTATGCTCAAACTGCCAGTATATAATTTCATGGTTCCCTCAGGTAGCTTCTTGGGAGAAGGCAGATTGCATAAGCAGAGGCATGCATGGTGACAACCCCGACTGGCTCATTAGGCGCGGATGTACTGAAGAACTGAGGAATGGCCTGCCCGCCTTCCACCGACTTCCCAGCCACACGAACAAGCCACTGTCCTGTGACATCACTGACCTTTGCCCGCTCCCCCAAGCCTCTGCTTTTACCCACAGAGGCTGTGCCTGCGCACCACTGTTCACCTTCTCAGGCCTGTCCCACCTTTGGGGCTCCCCACTGTTCTCTCGGAGTCAACTCTTCCCTCTTTCTGGCCTTACTCTGTTCTTAAATGCAGAAGTTAGGGTATTTGTCTCACTGACAATTTGTAAAGTCCCTGTAGAAAAGACTAGACATTCTTAATTTTTTCTTTCCTTTTGGTCCTCTATAGTCTGAACAGTAGAGAGGGAGCTGGTATGTGTCTGTTCTATGTCTGTTCCACCCTGAGAGTATTTGAGAATAAATTACTGTTTACAGACCAGGGCGAAACTAATGAAGGAGGTCTTAATGTTAAGCCCGATTGTGCTGAATATCCAAAAGATTTTCTTTACCGGAAGTGAAGAGGCAGAGTTCTTCTGGCTGCCCCCTTGCCAGAGACGTGATTTAATAAAGTCTCTCCTTTTTCCCTCCATCCCTCCCTCATGCTTTCTGCAGTTAATACGTTACTGCAGCACAGAAAACGGTTCAAATCTCACCCACCTCTTAATGTGTTGTGATCAAAACGCATAGTTAATGCTTGAATTTTAAAAATTTCTTATAGTAAAAGACACATTGCCATGAATCTTTCATGAATGTCTTTAGTTGCATTGTTGTAGCTGCCTCAATGCCCAAAATTGATTCAAAATGTTGACCTTCTGCAGTCATCTTCATTTTGGGGAAGAACTAGAAGTCACACAGTGCCAGATCCAGTGAATAAGGTGAATGAGGACATGCCGTTGGATGGCACTTAGAAGCAACATTCACTGTATTTTTCGTCACACTTCAAGACTCTAATGAAAGAGAACTCTCAGAACTGCTTCAGAAAGTGACAAGAACAATGGGATGAGTGTGTTCAAAGTGGAAGGGGTTTGAGGGGAATTCATGGCAATGTGTAATACATTTTAAAATTTTGTTATTCAAATATTCATCATATTGTTTGATCCTACATCTTGGTATTACCTGAATGATCCTGCATAAGCAGTTTAATCTGCCTGAGCTTTGGTTGCTTAGCTGTGAACTTAAAATAACAACTCTCTTTCATTGGGATGGGGGTCTGAAAGCTGACTGAGATGGTCTATGTGCAAGGACTTTGGAATGATTCCCCTAGTCCTTTTCGTATGTGAAAACCAAGCACGTAAAGTATGCACTTTACTCAAAGACTCCTGGTAAGGCAGTGCTTTGTACAAATACTTCCAGTGTATTGTTATTAAGCTATTTGCTGAGGAGAAAAGTGAACAAATTGTGTAAAGTTGACCATATGTCCTAAATACAGTTCTGAATAGATGTTGAGTTTTTGAGAACTAGCCAGTTAAGACTGTCAAGGCAACTCCATGTTTTGTTAGTTGATGCTTCATAATTCCCAGTGTTTTAGTTTTATCATATTAGTATATAGTATAACCACCTTTGGGTAATCTGGGAACTTGTATTTGAAATAAGATCTAGGAGTTCTTCATGATGCATTCAAGGATGATTTCACTCACTCATTGTAAATTTTATCTTTAAATATTAAAGATCTTAATGTTAAGTCCAATTTTGCTGAATACCCAAATATAAATTGAATGTAAATTTCATGTGATTGAGATATACGCGCTATTATAATTGTTTGGTTTTTGTTCATTTCCCACTGTATACTCGATACCTTGTACAGAATCCAGTCAACTGTCTTTGTCTCCTGAGAACTAAGGGTTTCCCAGGACCAGGACTTCGCCTACTAAACCTGGAAAACTTAACTGGTCTCACCAAGATAAAAAAAAAAATAGTACTATAAATGCAAAATAACAACATTAGGAATGAAATAGTAGCTAAAGTTTCATTTAATTGTGGACTGACTGTTTCTGTTTCCCTAAATTCATATATTGAAGTCTTAACCCCCAAGGTGTTTGGAGGTGGGTCATTTGGGAGGTGATTAAGTTAGATGGGATTAGAGTCCTTATAAGAAAAAGAAAAGAGACCAGAGCTCTCAGCTTCTGCCTTAGGAGAGTACAGTGAGAAGGTGGCCATCTCTAGGCTGGAAAGACAGCACTCACCAGAGGCCAAACCCTATCAGACTTTGGCCTTAGATTTCTCAGCCTCCAAAACTGTGAGAAAATAAATTTCTGTTTTATTCAGCCACATAATCTATCTTGTTTTGTTATGGCAGCCTGAGCTAAGACAACCACATACCCAGCTCTTCCAACACTCCATCCTCTTAGCTCCTTGACAACTTATTTCCTATGACCTCGCCCTCCACCCTAACTGACTTGCTCACTCCTATCTAACCACCCGGACCGGTGAGCTTCGACCTTAACTGTGTATCACACTCCCTCAAGAGACTAACCCTCTGGACCTCATCACTGTCCATTAAAACCAAAATACTCCCAGGTTGGGGCCTGTTATTTAAGAGTTCCCTAGGTGATTCCAGTGTGAAAACCACTAGACCAAAAATATTCATGCACATTCAAATCAACACAATGCCAACTTCACAGAAAAATGGGCAAGGAATAAAAACTAAATAAGAATTTAGAGAAGAAATATGAATACAAACATAGGGAAATATTTTACCTCGCTAGTGATCAGGAAAATGTAAGAATTTTAAAAAGATTATATCTTGCCAAAACTAAAAGGCTAATAATATCCAGTGTTAGTAAAAGTGCAAGAAGAATCTTCTAACATATACCCTTAGATCCAGAAATTTCATTTCTGGTTATCTCTCCTATAAAAACAATCATATAAGTACAGAAGTATAACATCAAGTTTATAATCTGTTGCTTGTAGCACTATTTGAAATTGTGTTTAAAAGCCCAGTAATTGTAGAAGGATCAGTAGTTGCGGTACATCTGCATATGAAAAATTATAGAGAAAAGAACCATAGCACTGAAATACAAAAATAAACCTACATACATGTATATCAATCATATAAAGGAAATAAAGTAAATTACAGAATTACATGTATGTTATGTATGTATAGTATAGTCCCATTCTTGTTTTTAAAAAGGATGTCAAGTTAGAAAGAGACAAATATTTACATGTATATAGAAGACTGTTTTAAGAAATTTTTAACAGTAATTACCTTTAGGGAGTTGGAAAGGAGAGTGGGGACTTTCACACTCTGTATTTTGTGACTGTTTTTATAATAAACAAGTGTGCACTATTTTTATAATGTAAATAGTCTGATGTGAGCTCAGACAGAAGCTTTAAAGAGAAAAATTGTCAGTGCCAGAAGATTGGGACCACTTCAAGGCCATACCTTTACCATCATTTACACTTAAAAAAAATTCAGGGAATCTCACAGCTAGAAATATTTTGGTGAAGCAAGTGGTTTCTCCAAGTTCTGTCTTAGAATTTTTCTCCTTAAGTTTGGAAAAGACTGCTAGACAGGTGATTTGTTGCTGGAATAAGAATTCCCAACCTGGATATTTTGCCTTGGTGTCTCTGTTATGTGAATGTCAGGAGAGTACTCTGTTGCTGAAAGTTGAGGAAGGAAATAAGTAATTGTGCCTGTTGCTGGGAAGAAATGTATGAAAGTCACAGAGCAAGAGGTTTGTACTTAAAGTATAAGGTTTCTGATGTCAGGGGGAAAATATGGAGATGAAGCCAGGATGGTAAGCAGGTTTCATCTCACAAATATGTACAGTCCATGGGTGGTGATGCCTGGGCATCAGGATGCCATGCTCTGAGACCACATTGTGGCTCAACTGGAAAGCACTCAGGATCAATTGATGATGCCTGCATGGACATGGGAAGGGAGAAAGGAGATGCACAGGGTACAGTTCCAGTGGAAAGGAAGCAAGAATTCAGAAAGGTGAAAACTCACCTTTTGGGTGAAAACCATAATGTCGCTTTTTAAAATTTATTCCACAAAAAGCACATAAGTAAGTGAAACTCTGTTTTGATAACTCTAACTTAGAGCTCACAATGGTGATTAGTAGTAGTCAAATGATTTTCATAGGATCCACACCATCCAGCATAAGGGTGGAACGCTGATATCTAAATCTTTGAAACAGCCAAGTGCAGCTCAGGCACACTAATCTGTGTTAATGTTTCATTTCAGTTCTTTTAATAAAGAGTTATTCAGATGCTCTCATTAGCCAGCTGATGAAAATGTTCACAGTTCTCTATGCCAATTTAAGCAATAAAGATTTATTTTTACTGAGTCCAAATTGCAAAAGAAAGGAGAGAATAGGAATGGTTATCCCAGAGAGGGGGAGTGGGTAATCTGGAAAGGGTACAGGAACATTTTTTATACCCTCTGTACCTGCTGGATTAATCTGGATGTTGTGCCTCTTCCCCACTCCGCTCCCCCACTGCCTCACCTGCTGTCTCCTGATCGCTCAATGCACTCATGCGCTTCCATCTCACCACATGCTTTTCCTTTCTTCCTAGAATCATCTTTTTTACAGCAAATTCCTATTTGCTCAACTACTCAGCGAAGTCACTCCTGATTCCTCTGAATCGGAAGGAGCTACGTGGAAGGAAAACACTTTCTGCTGGCCCCCTGTGTCTGCAGATTACACACCTGCAGAGTCAGCCAACTGTGGATAGAAAATATTTTTAATTGCAGCCATACTAAACATGTACAGACTTCTTTCTTGTCATTATCCTCTAAATAATACAACTGTTTTCATAGCATTGACCTTATATTAAGTATTATAAGTCATCTACAAATAATTTAAAATATATAGGAGGATATGCATGGGTTATATACAAATATGGCACCACTTCATATATGGAATTTGAACACCTGAGATTTTTGTAGCTGGGGGGTCATGGATCCAGTACTCTGATAACCCACTAATACCAAGGGAAGGCTAGTTGTACTTTCTTTCCCCTTAAAGATTTTTTCCATTGTTTTTCTCAGAGCTTTCACACTGAATTACATCCCCAGCTCTTTTTTATTTTTTATTTTGAGGCAGGGTCTCACTCAGTCACTAAGTTACCCAGTCTGAGCTCAAACTTGCAATCCTCCTGCTTTGGCCTCTCAAAGTGCTGGAATTACAGGTGTGCACCACTGTGCCCTTCCCCAGGTCCTTTCCTGATTTATCTGTTACACCCATCACCAAAGTTAGATAAGCATAGGTAGTCACAGGCAAGGAACACTTGGCCCTCCCTACACAGGGAAGAGTCTGAGGGCAAAAGCGCGACTGCATCGTTGTGTCCTCCCTGTGCCTGCCTCCTTCCACATCCTTGGTGGCCTGCAGTAGCCCTCGGAGTCTTCCTTGTTTGGTTGATCCTCTAAAACATATCCGCAAACACATAGTGTCTGCTATGGCTTAGTTTCTCTGCATAGAAGGAATCACAAGAGAGAAAACTGACAGATTTAACTGTGTAAAAAAAGAAAAAGCCTTGAGAAATAAAACAGCACAGATTTTTTTTTTAAAACAGCCGTTTCTTTTTTTTTTTTTTTTTTGTACTGAGGATCAACTCAGGCAGGCACTTATGCTGCTAAGCTAAATCCCCAGCCCAAAACAGCCATTTCTAAAACCCAATTTTAAAAAATAATGACTGTCAAATAAGTAGATACACCTGCGAGTTCCAAAAGAAATATAAGTTTTGAACCAAGTATGTAGGGCATCTCAGGCCATGCAACACCCTGGGATGGCATAGCCAGGATTTTTATGATATAATGTCAAGTGAAAAAGATATATAGGTTATATGATAGGCACTTTGGCACCAAGATCATGTAACAGTACATACTAGAAAATAAAAAGAGGTGTATTTATTTGGAAGAATGAGATTATGGGTTATTCACTGCTTTTTCTTCATTACTGTGGTTGTGTGATAATAATTAGGGAGAAGAGACACAGAATG